>PVIY010025752.1:0-36275 GCA_004026745.1 Myrmecophaga tridactyla | reverse complement strand
CAGGGAAGTAATTCAAGATAATCAGTCTTGGCTGAGTCTCCACTATTCCCAGTCATGAATCATAAACCATCCCAAGCTTTATTTTCATTCAATAGTTTCAATTTTTCTCCCCACCATTTTTTTAAACCCAAGATTGGAAAACAGCTCTGAATCTTGGCCTCTCCCTCCATTTTCTGTTCTTCCCTATATTAAAATCCCATAAGGAATTGAAAGAAGAGTAGCCGATCCACCGACCTATCTTTATAAATAAGCTTATTATGAAGGCATATTCATGTCAACTTATTGTTTGACTAATGTGGAATATGTTTTATATGCAATTGGTAGGTTCTAAAGAATTTTTCAACTACAGTAAAGTTATCTTTGTGGTCTCATAAGTCATTGCTTCTCATTACTCATAAAGAAGTCACAGCCTTTTCTTTTACTATGACATTCTGTCCCAAAATTCTTGGGCCCCAAACAAAGGCTAATGATCTATCTTTGAAGAACTTGATCACTGACACATATGAGAAAACTGTTACAAATGTAAATGAAGAAGCGATTTCTCCATAATCTATTGCCTTCTTCCCATAATAAACAGAACTCAGATATGTTTACCTCCTTTGCAGTCTTCCAAGAGCCTATTCAAAAGCCTGCTTAGAGCCAATAAAAGGTCTTTGTCTACCACACACAGATTCTGTGCATGTTTCTTTCTTGTCTCTTTGTTAAGCTTACTTAACATTTCCCTCCTTCTCCTTAAAATCCTATTTCTAATGAGCATGATTTTTGCATTTTCAAAAGTTAGGCTTGAAAGAATGAAAAAAATGCACAGAAGGAAGGACCATGTGTCCTATTTTGAAAGTTCAAGTTCTACTCTCGCATTTTTATTTTATTAGGCATGCCCAATTCTCTGCCTCTTAGACCTCAGACATCATCAGGAAACTGCAAATCAAACTAAAAAGGGGTTTCCCCTAAACGTAAATCATACATTACTTACTTGACTGTTACTCTGTTTGACGTATCCTGGAGGTCATTTGGATCAAAAAGTTGAGATTCTTTAAGGCCGAGCTCTTTACAACCTCGCAAGAATAAGATGATATTGTCCTGGAATGGAGAAAACAATTTCAAGTCTTAGACAAAAACAATTCCAATTATCCTAGATTATCTCTATGAAGCGGCCCTTTCCCTTTAACAGTCCAAATTGCTGGAGGGATGGCAGTCATTAGAGCAGCTGGATGTAGGTCTACACCATGGCACGCTGCACAGTAAAAGTATACTTTGTTAGGAAATGTTAGAGTAAACAGACGCTTCAAACTTCTAAATCCACATTCATACCAAATTCATTTTTTTCCCTTTACTTTGACACATTTGTATAAAACTGCAAATGCAATGCCATGGAAAATACTAACGTAGCATCCTTTGGGGGAACAATGCTCGGAAACTTGGTATTTCCTATTGTTTCTTTGTCCATGTATTATTGGCCAGATTCAAAATTCAATTCAAAAACTGCTCCCCAGGTCTCATCTTCAACAAGTTTTTTGATCTTCTAAAGTATCAAACCCTTTATCAGTGGGTTTTGATGAATAGTACCTTTTTATAGGATATAAAGTGTGTTAAAAAAAAAACTACTAAATTGTGAAAGGCAAAAAGAGAGGCATGGGAAGCTTTTAAAAATAATACCAAAGATCTTCCTTAAAGTGAAAATTTCTCTAACAGTTACAAATTGATTTTGAACTGGCAGAGCAGCAGGCACAATTAATAGCTAAGAAGGTTCTGGTCTTCATCTTATTTATTCATTAAAAGTAAGCAAATGACACTGGAAGGGATTGCACATCGTGGGGTCATCTCTTTGGAGCTCCAGGGTATTAGTCAGCAGGTTTGTTGGTTATAAAAGCTTCTGTTGGTGGGAACTGATCCCACCAGTCAGTGAAAACCACAGGGCAGGAATGACAAATGTCATTTATCTGAATGATTTAAGAAAGATGCTACCAAGATCTGAAATGATGGTGGTGACAACTGAAACATATATTCCCCCAAGTGCAATTCAACAAATGAACAACAACAAAAAATACACTCGATTGTCATCATTTGTGGGGAGTCTGTATTTTATAATTCAGCTACTTGCTAAAAAATGTCAAGTCAATTCTCACAGTGCTTTCATGGTCATTCATGGACATGTACAGAGTGGCAAAAAAATCTGAGTTGTCCAACACACACGTTCCCAGTCGAGTCTGAACAAGGCCTTCTTGTTTCAGCTCTCATACTATAAACAAGTGTTCTTTTCGTGGTCTACTTAATGCCAAGTTTTTTGCAATTTTGGACGTTTTTCTGTTTGTTTGTTTAAAATGGCCCTCAACCATAGTGCTGAAGTGCTGTCTAGTGTTCCTAAATGCAAGAAGGCTGTGCTGCGCCTTATGGAGAAAATTCACATGTCAGGTATGAGTTACAGTGCTGTGAGCCCTGAGTTCAATGTTAATGAATCAGTAACATAGATTAAATAAGGTGCCTTTAAACAGAAACACACTTAAAACAAGGTTATGTATTGATCAGTAGATGGAAATACGACCAGAGGATCACAGGAAACTAACCCTGCATTTCCCCTAGAAGCAATGTATTTCCTAATTCAGTGTTGGTGGTAACTCTATGGATTGTATCCATCATGAATAACAAGAATCAATGATGTTACTCAATTACACAGTTGGATAGGCAGGATTCTAAGATGACCCCCAAGATTCCCACCACCAGGAGTACATGCCCAAATGATCCCCTCTCCTGCAGTGAGAGTGAAACCTATGAATATGATGGGATATAACTCTGTGATTATGTTACCAACCAGTTGGTTTTGAGTTAATCAGGAGGAGATTATCCAGATAGGCCTGGCCTAATTAGGGGAGCTTTTAAAAGATGATGAAATCTGATAGATGCACTAATGCTTGCCATGAGTTCTATACCTGCAAGGAAATGAATTCTGTCAACAACCATGTGTCTTGGAAGAGGCTTAGAAGAAAATCAGATGAGACTTCCTCCCAGGCCAGCACTTAGATTTCAGACTTGTGAGACCCTGAAGAGAGAAAGCAGCTATATCATGCCCAGAATTCTGACTTACAGAAACTGTGAGATCATAAATGGGTGTCGTTTTAACATACTAAGTTTATGGTAAATTGTTATGCAGCAATAGAAAATGAGTTACAGCTAGGCTCAAAACAAGAAGAATAGCCAACATTAAATAGGCCTTATTATATGCTAGTATTCTCCTAGAGCTTTATATATATATATACTATTTTTTTCCTCATTTTACAGATGACAGAATGGAGGCACAGAGCAATTAATGATCTTGTGCAAAGTCACACAGCTATTAACTGTCCCTGCTCTTAATCACTGTGCAATCCTGTTGTAATCCTGACTCTACCTTCACTTACCAAGTCAAATAGATCGTCATCTTAAAATTCAATAAAAATTGAGCATTCACCATGCACAGAACATACTCAAGAATTCATAATCACTCTCACAATTGCCACTTTTTCTAGATACACTGATGTCACCCAAGTTTTCCCTGGAGACTCCACAGCCTATCTGCTCTTTTTTACTCTCCAACCTGCCATCATAAATATATATTTATTTCTTCAGCTGTAGCCATACTGGACCACTAATTTCAGCCCAAACACATATATATTTTCCCTATCTCTTTACATTTCTGAAGGCCTAATCCATATAGGAAATACTCAATTCTCAGTGATTTAATCGTTTTTTTTCCAAAATTTCCAGTTTGTCCTCATTTAGACAATTTTCTCAAATAGTTCTATTCCATCCTTTTTTATCATTGCATGGTTGTTTAATATTTCACATGTGTGTGCTTATATTCTCAATGCATTATAATGTTAACTGAGGAAAGGAGTTATGGCTTATATATTTTTATAGCCCCCAGAAAAATCTAGCACACTGTAGGTAGATAATAAAGATTTGGGAGCTTTTGTGGCTCAAATACTGAAAAGAAAGAGAGATGTGAATGCATTACTTTGGTTTTTTCTTGGGTCTCCAGATAGCTGACTAAACCAGGAAAATAACCACCAATGCCAATTATTTAAATCTTTACCTTTCAAGATGTTTCATGCCCAACACATTTGTAAAAGGTATTCACCTGGACAACATTTCTGTCTATAACTGGAGTGACTATTATATACTGTATTGGGCTGGGGAGAGTGTTAGGAATGTAATTTGGCCACAGAACTTAGCCATGTCTTCCCACCAGCTTTATCAATTATAAAGGTGGTTTTCTGATAGCACTCTCTCTTCCTCTTGAATCTCATTTTCAACTGGTTTCAGATTCAAGATAGTAGGAGCCAGCTATTATTTACTGAATCTCTCAAATCCCAATATATGTGATTTATTTCCAGGCTTGAAGTAGAAATTTGTTGTTTTGCCAGTCTGGATCAACTCCTTTTCTGATGACAAGAATATTCTTAGTCCAAGAGTTTTTGGAGATCTCTAACTCTCCAAAACTTGGTTGGCTAAGTAACCAAGGCTAAGATAGTGATTGATTCAGAGATGACACATGACCTATTTTACACAAGCAAATGGGAACATACCCCAGGATTTATATAAGAGCTATTGAAGCAACACAGCCCGAACTACTAGACTAGGGGTGGATATAGTGAGGCTGAAGTTGCAGCTGGGCCAGAGAAAAGAGCCAATCCCAAGAAGCAAGGTCAAGAGATGGACCCTGAGGAAGTCATTCAGTCAGGTCACATCTAAGACCAACCTGTCTGTGGACTTTTCCATAACACAAGACAATATATTCAATATTTTGCTTAAACCAAACGTCACTAAAACCAAAAGATTCCTGGTAGATAAAAATGTTATTAAAACCAACAGAGTTTCATATCCTTCCCCTCAAATTTTCACTCTACACAATTACCCTCAACAATTCCAACTTCGAATGAACTGGCCTCTCATTTTAGCACATGCTAAATCTCAGTCTACACTCAATTAGAATTTGAACACTGATTCACCATGCAACACCCTAGGTGTATAGTAATAAATGAAAAACAATCCCTACCCATGTCCGAGTAATGAAGAGAGTTCAAATCTCTAAGAAAACGTGGAAGTTCAAGAAAGCTTTCTTTGATAAACTATCACCAGAGCTAAGTCTTAAAGACAAGAATCAACCTGAGTGATGTGAAAAAAAAGCTGAAGGATCACGTTAAACAAAGGAGGAAGATGTAAAACAACATGGCGTGTGTGAGGAACTCAAGTAGAAAATGTGAGGCAGCCACCAATGGGAGGTGAGACTGTGGAGGCAGGGCTGATTACAGAGGGTCTTACAGGCCATGAAAGGCCACGTCACGGGAGCGACAGAGGGACTGAGGTCTGAGAAGTCATTGTCTAGGTTTGCAGTAGAAGTAGATTGTTGAGGGAGAGGGGAAGGTGGACAGAGTGGAAGATGGATTTAAGAGGAAGGAGACAGGAAGACCGATGAAGAGATACTAAATCTCTTCCTGGCCTCTGATGGAGAGTGCCTTCATCCCACAATTATGAATCCTTTTCTGTGTAAGGCCCTGGACCTCTCCGGCAGGCAAGAAGCACTGTCATTCACAAGACCTCTGCTGCCACAACCACAAGCTTGTCAGGATGGGGTCGGAAACCACCCACACCATGGCAGTCTCTCCATCAGTCACTTTCCATGTTGCTTTAATGATCAATTTTATCCTTGGGGTCTTTATAGTTTCCCTCCCACTCCCAAAGATTTATAGTTTGCAGTCTTCTCAGCAATACATTTCTTCAATGATTAACTTTTTCTTAAGGAGAAAAGAAAACAAAGGAAGGAAAAAGAGGGTTGAAAATATATGTCATTTAAAAAATGATCCAGCTTTCCTAAGTGTACCCCGATCATCATGTTACTAAATCTAAATGCAACATCTTACCTTGTAACAGAACACTATCTTGTCCCCCTATTTCAATCTGAAAATAAATGGTTTTGGATTCACTTTCAATTCTTTTTAAAATTAATTTTGTGATCATACAAACATATCCATCTACCACTGAACACAAATGTGCTAATCATGCCAGGGTTACCTTCTCCCAGCCCCGGTTTCACAGCACACAGCTTTTTCCTAGAACTCAGCATTAGAAGCAGGACATCCTGCTTCGCAGAGGCAGTAAAACCAGGAGCCCCTTCACCCTGGAATTTTGCTTTTCTCTCTGCTAGTGGAAGAAGCAATCCTCATGTGAGGAGCACATACGGAAGTTTACTTGATATGTTTACAGATAAAATGGTTGGTTAGGAAAAGGAAGGCATACAAAGAAGGGTTAAAAGTCAGTACATAATTTATCACTATCCGCATATTTAGGAGTGCATCATGATAGAAAAATTGCCGCGAAAAGGTCTTACTGAAAAACTGAAAATATTTTGCCAATAGGAGGAACCAACTTAAAGTTCACTACTGATTTTATCTAAATGGTTTTTCTTTTTACTTTACTATTCTTAGGTGAAGAAAGTAGGTTAAAAAATCATTGAAGGGGCGGTGCAATGGTGGTGTGGTGGCAGAATTCTCACCTGCCATGCCGGAGACCCGGGTTCGATTCCCAGAGCCTGCCCATGCCAAAAAAAAAAAAAAAGAATCACTGAAGGCTTTAGATATCTAAAGATGATTTTGGTGAGTTATGTCAGGCATTTAAAAAATAAACAAAATACATATAGCTTACATTATTGAGAATTTCCCATGTGTCCGGTCTATTCTAAGCATGTATGTGGATCATCTCTATTTAGTTTCAAAACAGCCATGCAAAGTGGTTGTTGCTATTGTCTCTATTTTACAAACGAGCAGTTGAGGCACAAAGGATCGTCACACAGTTCCTAGGTCAGCCTCCTAATTAACGCAATACATTGAAAGGAAATGAGTTTTCTCCTGACATGAAAAATCTAACTCCGAAAAGTGGCAATTCCTTTCCCCCATCTTTCCAATTTGTCAGGTGCCTTGTTTCTTATTCTGCCTTCCTAAATAGTTACATAATCTTTTCCTTGCCTTTTCTCTTTACAATTTTCTCCTTCTTTCCTTCCTCCTCCTCCAATGCAGACACATACACATGGTGTCTCCTTGGCTATTTGGCTCTGAGGTTCTCAGAGACACCACTGGCTCCAGCCCTTGAACAGTCTTAATGACAACCTTTTCAAAAAAGAATGCAATCCTCACTTCCAATTCCACATTTCAGGGACAGTAAGCAAAGCCTCCAACTTAAAAAGGTGTCTCTAAATAGAAGGCAGTGACCAGTAGAGATGTCCAGGTGAGTCTTTTCTAACATATGCGAATATCTTTCTGATTGTGTCTGTTAAGCTCTGAGGGATTCTTGACCAGAGGAAAGTAGAGGATGGGTCTGGGTGCTTTCCAGGAATCATTTGGGACTCCAATCAAGGAACAGACCTGTGACCACTACGTAGTCCCATAAGAGATGCATGACTGTGGCGCCCCAGATTTCTCAAGAATGGCAAGGGGTGCTCTCTGTCCCTGTGTCCCCAGATGGGCCCCCCCCCCATTGAATACCACGCTATATTCAGCACATGAACTACAAACACAAAAGCTCTGTGCTGCCAGCCAGCCTGAACCATTTGGGCTGGAAGATTTAAATCACTGCAAGGCTCCTTGCAGCTCCGTGCTGCAACCTAATGATGTTGGAGGGGAGCCAGGCCCCATCAGGAGAAAAGCCAGAAGGAAGAGCCACCCAGCCAAGGGGCTGACAAGGGCAGCAAACGGAGCAAACGGGAAGAACTGTGGCCTTTAATTACATAAAACACATCCTGTAAATTCCCATCAGCCTTGTTCTTCACACTGAGATTTTTCCACAGTCATAATTCCAAGCAAAACCCACATCTTGGTTTGTTTTAAAATCAGAGGCCAAGCAGTGTAACAGTGTCTCAATCTCAAGGGAGAAGGAGGAGACGCTGGTGTATGACAATGACTATTATATTTGGCCCTTGCTACCGTGGTATTACAAACCCATTAAGACTTAGTATTACTTTTTAAAAAATGGTTTTAAAAGCACTCTTCAAAAGAGGCAATGTCATGAAATAGGAGATTAAAGAGACATAAGCAAACTCAGTATATAAACTTTGAATCCGAGCTCTAAAAAGAAAAGAAAAAGGCTATCAAAGTCACATTTAAATACAGGCTATATATTGGGTGATATTGTCGAATGAATGTTACTTTTCTTAGGTATGATGATGATATTGAGGTTATATAAGAGAACGCCTTTATTTTTATAGCGTACATATGAATTATTTAGGAGTGAGTTATCATAATGTCTGTACCTTACTTTCACATGAGTCAGATTAAAAATAACCCCATGTATGTGTGTGCAGGCATGGGTGCATATGTATGCATGTCTGTCTGTGAAGAGAGAAAGAGCAATTCGGCAAAATATTAATAACTGATGAATATAGATTAGGGTTGGCAAATTTTTCCTGCAAAGAGCTAGATAATAAATATTTTAGGTTTTCTGGGCCATATGGCGCTCTCTGTCGAAATGACTCAATTCTGCTCTTGTAGCCAGTCAATACATAAATGAGTGGCATGCCTGTATTCAGATTAACTTTATTTGCAAAAGCAGGCATTGGGCTGGCATTAGGCTAGATCTGGCCTGTACTGACCCCGTTCTAGGTGGAGGATATCCAGGCATTCAGCATGCTGTTCTTTTAGCTTTTCTCTATATTTGAAAATTTTCCCAAAAAAAGTTGGAGAAAACATTTTTAAATTTATAAAATTGTATTAAATTATATAGGGTTATGACTTCACTGGTAAAACCAATTTTATAACCATTACAAAGTCACTGAGATAACTCTTGAGTGCTACTGATGGAAAATTACTATTTCTGGTTCACTGGGAAGTATTGTAACATGAGTCTCAAGTCAACATAGAAGCATAACACAAAGTTCCTAAAAGAGTCTATTTTGTGCTAAACTAACGTTAATACATGGATTTATACAGCTGTTTATATAACAGCCATGTATAAAATCCCTCCTCGCTCATGGCCCAGTGGTTTCCCATTTTAATTTGCGGGCCTGCTTTGTGTAGGAACAATCTTCATGGGAGCAGCTTAAAGCTTGACCTGGACCTCTCACTCTGAAGAAGTTCTTGTACCTCCCTCCCTTCCCTTCTCACTCCAAATGCAAGATGAGGGACTGACCTGGGATGGTTTCTTCTCCCAAATGTTTCAGAGTCCCAACACAAAGGAGAAGTCCCCTAAATATTAAATGAATTAATTTAGATTCTATGTGCTAAGTACTGTTCTAGGAACTTATAATAATGAATAAAACAACAAAATTCTTTACCCTCACAGGACTGACATTCTAGTACGTAAAATAATGAGTTATCACAAAAGCATCTTCTCACCCATCATGAGTCTTCATGATCCATCAACTAGCTAGAGTTCATCATATAATACAGAGGTCTGACCTCAATTCAAATAATGGAAATGAAAGAAGAACAAACATGTCAAGTTACATAACATCATAGCTTTGGCATCCAAAGGACTTCACTTAGAATCTCAGCCTTGTCCACTTATTAGATATGTGGTACTGTGCATAGTTTCTAACTTTTCTGTTCCTTGAATTTCTAGTCTGTCAGGTAAAAAAGGTGAGCAACAATGCAGGGATATCAGGAGTAGAGAAAAAATATATTAAGAACATAACCCAGTATCTGGCACCTTCGGAATACTCATTATATGGAAGTTATCATGACATCCTTGTCAACTCAAGTCAAGAAGAGACAATGGAAAGGTGAAATGAACGAGAGTTTGTCCATCCATGAAAAACAGACACAGTATGTACTTATACCACCTGCCGGATGCATGGGAATAGGTTTTTAAAAAGGGTATGGAAGGGAGTAGTTGCTGCTATTTTTATTGTGGTTATTATTCACCACCAACTGGGCAGCCTCGAACTTAAGAGTAGGCTGTGTGCCAAAAGTTCACTTGAAAGTTGGTTGCTTTTAAGTTATTACTTGTAATTATCTCACCGAAATAGTCCTTGCATGGTGGTTTCCAGTTCAGGCCAGGAAAGCCTACTTAATCCAAAATGTACCTGAAGGGAAATACTAACTGCATGATGGAACCTAACCACTGAGTAGATTAACATTTCAGTGGAAAAATGTATTGAGGAGTGCCAGGAGAACATCTCCTCTTTGCACCTGGGGATCAGGGTTTCCATGGGCTTCAAGCCACAGAAGAGACAGCCTTAGCAGCACCCTAGGAGGGAGGGACAAGAGTGGAAGGGTGATGGGTGGGGTCAGCAATCAGGCCAAGTTCTTTAACTTGCCCAGTTGTCTCTTTTCTTCAGAAGGAAAGCAAGACTGCTCACTGTCTTTCCCTGTCTCTAGCTGTCATTTCCAACTGGAAACAGACCTCTCCCTTTCCCGGATCCATTGCAGAATGGCATGCTGCTTTCTGCCTGCTTCTAGTGGTTCTATGTAAACTTGGACAAAATGAGAAGCTCCCTTCTGTGCCCAATCTCCTTGCCTTTATTTTCGTTACTGCCAGTTGGGAAAGATCAAAATGATGGTGGATCTGGAGTTTGCAGAAATTGAACATGATGCTCATTTGGGTATCAAATGAAACCAGACACTTAGACTGTTAGGCATTTAAAATGCACTATATATAAAGCATGCATATAATTTACCATTTCCATATACAAAAAAAACTAAGCAGAAATACATGAAAATGTTAGCTGGGATTATCTCTGTTGATTATTTTAATAGTAAATATTTGCTTTAAAAATCTTAACAAAGATTAAGTTATCTCATAAAGAGTCACAATTATGTCATAGAAGATCCAGATCTTTCTAGAAAAATCAATAACTAATGCTAGTTAACTTTATACCTAAAAGCCTTTTTATAAACACGGTTTTTGTTTGGTTTTCTGCTTTCGAGGCAAACAAACTTACTTTCACAGAAATGCAATTATGAAATTCAGAATTTAAGGAATACATTACCAAAATATCTATAGGAAGTTAGCTCCAAATTAATAGAATTTGGGGATTTCCTGTACCTGCCGTGTGCTCACAGCTGCTGTTCTAGCCTGCACGTGTTCCGGCCAAACTCTAGTCATTGGCTAATGTCCAACAGCAATCAGCGCTCGCCAGACCTGCAGTGCATTTTTATTTACCAGCAGCACTTAATGAGGATACCAGCCCTTCCATTCGGAGGAAAAAGAGACTCACTCTGCCTAGGGGAGTTTCAGGGAGGTTTCAACCAGAAGGTGGCAGCTGGGTGGCTCGTAGAGGATAAGAAAAATGTTTTATGGATGAGAAATGAGCAAAAGCATAGCTGTTTACCAAAGAGTGAATAGGGAGGGAGTACGGGGAAGGCTGGGATGTGGAAGAAAGTTAGGAAAGGCAAGACTGGAGAGGATTGTGGATGTCCTGCTAAGGATTTGGACATTGTTCTCTAGGCACTGGGAATCAAGGACGGTTGGTGAGAATGGAGGGAGGATGAAGATCAATATTTATTTTAGGAGAGTATGTCCAGTGGTAGCAGGAGAGAGCTACTGGTTGGAGGAGAGTGCCCAGTTAAGAGGTTATCACAAGAGCCCAGGGGAGTGATGTTGAAAGCTTATCCTTACCCAGAAGCAGTAAGAGCAGACAGGAGTGGAGGACGCAAGCACCTCTCTTGGCAATGGATGGATGTGTGGGAGTAGAGAACAAGGGGGAAGAGGAGGTTTCAGGCAATGTTGAGGTTCTTAACCATTGAGACAATCTTTAAAAAATTTTTTTTTAATATTAGAAAAAATTTACTTTTGACTGCACAAATAATTCATGATATATTCTCATTCAAACAACATAGATAGAAGAGACTTTTCATGGTTATTCCATTATACTTTCCTTTTCAAGGTAAGCATTGTAATTCACATGTCCTTTTTCTTTAATATTTTTATTGAGATATCCTCATACACATAGAATTCATATGTGATATATAATCAATGGCTCACAATATCGTCTTACAGTTGTGTATTCTTCTTCATGATCATTTTTAGAACATGTGCATCACTCCAGAATAAAAAAGAAGATTAAAAAAAAGAACTCATACATCCCATACCTCTTTCCTCTCCCTCTCATTTACCCACAGTATTTCAATCTACCCAATTTTTAAGCTTTATCTTATCCTATTATTTATTTATTTTTTAATCTTTTCTGTTTTTTTTTTAACTCATCTGTCCATACCTTGGATAAAAGGGAGCATCAGACACATGGTTTTCACAATCACACATGGTCACATTGTAAAATCTATATAGTTATACAGTTTTCTTCAAGAATCAAGGCTGGGAGACTTCCAGGAAGATGGCCAAATAGAGCAGCTCAAGATTAGCCCTGCTCCACAGAAAAGTTAGAGAAGGGACACGAGGGAGACTGAGGTGTTGATTCAGTAGTGTGGCTGACCTGGGAGAGCCTTTGGCACTACATGGGGCAGCCCTGGTTGCAGATGCCAAGGAAGTGAGAGGCAGAAAGCTGGAGCCTGGCATGGAGGCACAGAGCTACGGAGCCCACGGGAGTGCAGGGACGGGATCCTGGGACTAGGAGGGAAGCCAGGCTGCATTCCTTGGGCACACTACCCTCACTGGCGAAGCCCCGTGACCGGCAACTCGCCCCACGCACCCAAACCCCATCACCTGCTCCCATTCCCCATGCTCCAGACGTCTCCACCCCACCAGCCCCTAGTGCACGTAACTGCCCCATGCCCCCACCCCAAATACAGCCCAACCCACCTCTCCTGCAGCCCTCCTGAGCACTACCACCCCATCCCTATTCCCTGCAAACTGTTACCAGTGCATAAAGGCTGCGGGCACTAACCTTCATACCTAGGCTACCCCTGCCTCCTGCCCATAGTGTCATACAGCTACACTCCATACCACCTGAACACTGAGCATCTGTTTACGGCACTCCCAGGCTCACACATGCTCATGGGCCCCCCATCACATTGTTCAGCTCTGGGAACCGCACTTTAGAGCAGTCCTAGAACCACACATGTGCATGGCCCTCAGCCTCACTTCTCAGTTCTGAGACAGTACTGACCTGCACAAATGGGTCACAGCTGACCTCACTCCACAAAGGCATAACGCAGACCTGCTGCCACAGCTCTATGCATGCACACAAAGGGCCCCATGCCTTAGACCAGCACATACCATACGTGCTCCAGACCAGTGCACCCACACAGCTACATCCTCTCTGGCTGCTGGGCACCCACATTCGCAAGCATCAGCGTAACATCAGCCTGCACCTATACCTGCCCTGAAACACATCACTGCACTGAGTGCCCCACCCTGAACCCTGCTTCCTACTGCACAACCATCCTGCAAACACAAGGCCTTACTCTACTGAAAGAAATCAACCCCCAAAGTAAATCAATCAAGATATTTACATGCAATGAAGACAGCAGAAGATCATTAAGCATCTCACAATGCAGACAGATATAGCCCAGCCTAATGACCAAATTAAAACACCAGAGGAGACACAGACGTTGGAACAACTAATCAAATGTTCATACAACTCTACTTAATAAAGTAAGTGAGTTAGCAAATGACATAAAGGAGATCAAGAAGACAGTAGAAGAGCATAAAGAGGAATGTTCTAGTTTTCTAGCAGCTGGAATGCAATATACCAGAAACAGAATGGCTTTTTAAAAGGGGAATTTAATGAGTTGTAAGTTTACAGTTCTAAGGCTGAGATAATGTCCCAATTACAACAAGTCTACAGAAATGTCCAATCAAAGGTATCCAGGGAAAGATACCTAGGTTCAAGAAGGCCGATGAAGTTCAAGGTCTCTCTCTCTCATCTGAGAAGGCACATGGTGAACACAGTCATGGTTTCTCTCTCAGCTGGAAGGGAACATGGTGAGCAAGGCATCATCTCCTAGCTTTCTCTCCTGGCTTCCTGTTTCATAAAGCTCCCCGGGAGGTGTTTTCCTTCTTCATCTCCAAAGGTCGCTGGCTTGTGTGCTGTCATGGTTATGTCGTTCTTCTCTGGCTCTCTCTGAATCACACTCATTCTCCAAAATGTTTCCTCATTCACAGGACTCCAGAAACTTCTCAAGACCCACCCAAATGGGTGGAGACATGTCATCATCTAACCTAGTTTAACAACCACTCTTGATTAAATCATATCTCCAGGGAGATGAACTGATTATAGTTCCAAACATACAGTATTGAATAGGGATTATTCTGCCTTTATGAAATGGGATTTAGATTAAAACATGGCTTTTCTAGGGGACATACATCCTTTCAAACCAGCACAAGGAATTTGAAATAATAAATAGAAAAACAGCAGGTATCACAGAGATTAAAGACTCTGTGGATGAAATAAAAAACATACTAGAGGCACACAACATCATTTTGAAGAAATGGAAGAAAGAAAAAGTAATACAGAGGACAGGATAATTGACTTCAAAGACTCAAAACAAAAAATGGCAAAAAAGATGGAAAAAAGTTGAATTGGAACTCAGGGAAAAGATAGGCAAAATGAAGCACGCAAATATAAGAATCATTGTGTCCCAGAAGGAGAAGAGAGGAGTAAAGGACTAGAAACAGTAGTTGAGGATATAATAGGGGAAAACTTTCCAAGTCCATAAAAGACACAAATTTACAAGTCAAAGAAGACCAACGAACTCCAAACAGAATAAATCCAAATAGGCCTTCCTCAAGACACATACTAATCAATCTGTCAAATGTTGAAGAAAGCAGAAAATCCTGAAAGTGCAAGAGAAAAACAACCTGCTACATACAAGGGAAACCAAATAAGACTGAGTTCAGACTACTCAACTAGTACCCTGGAGGCAAGAAGGCAATGGTATGATACATTCAAGATCATGAAAGAGAAAGACTTTCAGCCAAGAATTCTGTATCCAGCCAAATTGTCCTTCAAAACTGAGGGAGTGTCCTTCAAAACTGAGCCAACATGACAAGCAAACTTACTAGCCTCCCCCTCTCTATGTGGGACATGACTCCCAGGGGTGTGGACCTTCCTGGCAACATGAGACAGAAATCCTAGAATGAACTGGGACTCAGTATCAAGGGATTGAGGAAACTTTCTTGATCAAAAGGGGTAAGAGTGAAATGAGACAAAATAAAGCGTCAATGGCTGAGAGGTTCCAAGCAGAGTCGACAGGTCATCCTGGAGGTTATTCTTATGCATTAAATAGATATCACCTTTTTAGTTAAGGTGTAATGGAAAGGCTGGAAGGAACTGCCTGAAAATGCAGAGCTGTGTTCCAGTAGCCATGTTTCTTAAAGATGATTATATAATGATATAGCTTTCACAATGTGACTGTATGATTATGAAAACCTTGTGTCTGATGCTCCTTTTATCTACCTTATCAACAGATGAGTAAAACACATGGATTAAAAATAAATAAATAATACCGGGAACAAATGTTAAAATAATTTAGCAGATTGAGATGCTAGTGATCAATGAAAGGGAGGGGTAAGGGGTATGGTATGTATGAATTTTTTTGTTTTCTTTTTATTTCTTTTTCTGAATTGATGCAAATGTTCTAAAATAATCATGATGAAGAATATACAACTATGTGATAGACGAACTGTAAAGACATCATAGAAGACAAAGAAGGATACTATACACTAATTAAAAGGGCAATTCACGAAGAAAATATAACAATCATAAATGCTTATGCTCTCAATCAAGAAGCTCAAAAGTACGTGAGACAGACATTGGCAAAACTGAAAGGAGTGATAGATGTTTCAACAATAATAGTAGGAGACTTCAATACATGACTCTCCTCTATAGATAGAACAACCAGACAGAAGATCAACAAGGAAATAGGGAAGTTAAATAACTTAATAAATGAATTAGACCTAACAGACATATATAGGTCACTGTACCACAAAGCACAAGGATATACATTCTTCTCTAGTGCTCACAGAACATTCTCCAGGATAGATCCTATGCTGGGGCACAAAACAGGTCTTTATAAATTTAAAAACATTGAAATTATTCAAAGCACTTTCTCTGATCACAACGGGATGAAGCTGGATCTCAATAACCACCAAAGAAGGAGAACATTCTTAAATATATGGAGTTTAAATAACACACTCTTAAACGAGTGGGTCAAAGAAGAAATTGCTAGAAAAATCAGTAGCTATCTGGATATGAATGAAAATGAGAATACAATTTATCAGAACTTATGGGATGCAACAAAGGCCGTGCTGAGAGGGAAATTTATTGCACTAAATGCCTATATTAAAAAACAAGAAAGAACAAAAATCAAGGACTTAACAGTACACTTGGAGGAACTTGAGAAAGGACAGCAAACTAACCCCATATAGAAGAAGAAAAGTAACAAAGATTAAAGCAGAGATAAATGAATGGGAGAACAAAAGCACAATAGAAAGAATCAATAAAACCAGAAGTTGGGTCTTTGAGGAAATCAATAAAATTGATGGGCCAGTAGCAAGACTGACAAAGAAAAAAAAAAAAGAGAGAGGATGCAAAGAAACAAAATCAGAAATGAGAAGGGGTGCATTATCACAGGCCCTGAAGAAATAAAAGAAATCAAAAGAGGATATATGAACAACCAGATGCCAACAAACTAGGCAACTTAGATGAAATGGACAAAATCCTGGAGACACACAAACAAGCTACACTGACTCAGGAAGAAACAGAAGATCTCAACAAACCAAGAGATTAATCAATCATCAAAAATCTTCCTACACAGAAAAGCCCAGGGCCAAATGGCTTCACAGGGGAATGTTATCTAACATCCCAAAAAGAACTAACACCAATCCTGCTCAAACTTTTCAAAAAAATTGAGGAAAAAGGAACTCTGCTTAACTCATTTCATGAAGCTAATATCATTTGAATACCAAAACTAGGTAAAGATGCTATCAGAATGGAAAACTATAGGCCAATCTCCCTAATGAACATAGATGCAAAAATTCTCAATAAAATATTAGCAAATCAAATCCAACAAAACATTAAAAGAATTATACACCATGACCAACTGGGGTTTATACCAGGAATGCACGGATGGTTCAACACAACAAAATCAATTAATGCAATATAGCACATTAGCAAATTGAAAGGGAAAAAATCACATGATCATTTCAATTGATACTGAAAAAGCATTCAACAAAATTCAGCATCCTTTTCCAATAAAAACACTCCAAAAAATAGGAATCAAAGGTAACTACCTCAATATGATAAAGAGAATTTATGAAAAACCGATAGCCAGCATCATACTCAATGGAGAGAGACTGAAAGATTTTCCCCTAAAGTCAGGTACAAGACAAGGAGGCCCACTGTCACCACTATTATTCAGCATTGTGCTAGAAGTTCTAGCTAGAGCAATCAGGCAGGACAAAGATATAAAAGGTATCCAAATTGGAAAGGAAGAAGTAAAACTCTCATTATTTGCAGATGATATGATACTATACCCGGAAGATCCTGAGGAATCTACAGCAAAGTTACTTGAGCTAACAAACAAATTCAGCAAGGCGATGGGATATAAAATTAATGTGCAAAAATCAGTAACATTTCTATTCACAAGCAATGAGCTAGCTTAGGAATGAACTTAACTAGAGATGTAAAGGACTTGTACACAGAAAACTATATATCATTGCTAAAAGAAGTCAAAGGAGATCTAAATAGGTGGAAAGACATTCCCTGCTCATGGATAGGAAGGCAATATATAGTTAAGATGTCAATTCTCCCCAAATTGATCTACAGATTTGACACAATACCAATCAAAATTTCAACAACCTACTTCAAAGACTTGGAAAAGCTAACTACCAAATTCATCTGGAAGGGAAAGAGACCCCAAACAGCTAAAAGCATCCTAAAAAAGAATAACGAAGTGAGAGGATTAGCACTCCCTGACTTTAAAACCTATTATAAAGCCACAGTGGACAAAACAGCATGGTACTGGCACAAAGACAGAAGCACTGACCAATGGAATCGAATCAAGAGTGCAGAAATAGACCACCAAATCTATGGGCAACTGATTTTTTTTTGTAATTTTTTTAATTTTATTTTTTTAAATACCAAAAATTACCAAATGCAAACATTCCTATTTTGATCATTCTGTTCTACATATATAATCAGTAATTCACAATATCATTACATAGTTGCGTACTCATTATCATGATCATTTCTTGGAACATTTGCATCTATTCAGAAAAAGAAATAAAATGAAAACAGAGAAAAAAAATTATAAATACCATACCCCTTACCTCTCCCTTTCACTGATCACTAGCATTTCAATCTAAATTTATTTTAACATTTGTCCCCCCTATTATTTATTTTTATTCCATATATTCTACTCATCTGTTGACGAGGTAGATAAAAGGACCATCAGACACAAGGGTTTCACAATCACACAGTCACATTGTGAGACCTATATCATTATACAATCATCTTTAAGAAGCATGGCGACTGGAACACAGCTCTACGTTTTCAGGCAGTTCCCTCCAGCTTCTCCATTACATCTTGAATAACAAGGTGATATCTACTTAATAAGAATACCCTCCAGGATAACTTCTCAACTCTGTTTGGAATCTCTCAGCCATTGACATCTTGTTTCATTTCACTCTTCCCCCTTTCAGTAGAGTTGTCCACACTGCTTGTGAGAATATCAAGAATTCAACTTGGGGAAGTTGAATTTTCCCCCTTTCTCACCATTCCCCAAAGGGGACTTTGCAAATACTTTTTTATTCATTGATCAAATCACTCTGGGATTTATTGGGCAACTGATCTTTGACAAGGCCTCCAAATCCTCTGAACTAGGACAAAATCATCTTTTCAATAATTGGGCATGGAAGAATTGGCTATCAATAGCCAAGAGAATGAAAGAGAACCCTCTTATACCCTACACAAAAATTAACTCAAAGTGGATCAAACACCTAAATATAAGGACTAGCACCATAAAACTTCTAGAAGAAAATGTAGGGAAACATCTTCAAGACCTAATAATAGGATGCAGCTTCCTAAACTTTAGGAAGAATGAAGCCAAACAGGTCGGGGTTAAAGTAAATCAGAACATAGGGGTAAGGTAGACAGCGTCTATATTTTAGAACCACACATACTCTTTGAGACCAGTGGAAGAAAGGTTTATTTGATCTGGAACTGAAATTTTCTGTAGTGCATAATCTAACTCAACCTATCTATATAGCTCATTTGAACAACTGAAACACAGGGAGCAAAGACTAAGAAAGAGGTCCTTTAATCCTGTATAGATTATTGTAATGCCTGGATACATTCTAGAGTATATTAAGCAGATAATCAAAAAGTATTGGCAGAGTTCCCTGAGGGATGGGAGAAAAATATGGAACTATTAAACATTATACCATCAGGGAATCCCCTGATACTATGTCAAACTTTAGGGCATCCAAATCAATAGGCCATGCCCTCGATCAGGAAGCTTACTCTTGTGAAGTTTATGTAGGTAGCAGAGAAGCTTAGACTACCTATAGGCATGCCTAAGAGTTACTTTCGGAGGACCTCTTTTGTTGCTCAGATATGGCCTCAGTTTCTCTAAGCCCAACTCTGCAAGTGAAATCATTGCTCTCCCCACTACGTGTGACATGACATCCAGGGGTGAAAGTCTCTCAGGTGACATGGGAGATGATTCCTAGGGATGAAATCAGACCTGGCACCATGGGAACAATTCCATCCTGACCAAAAGTGGGAAAAGAAGTATAATTAATAAAGTGTCAGTGGCAGAGATAGTTCAAATAGAGTTGAGAGGCTACTCTGGAGGTTGCTCTTATATAAGCTTTAGTTACACCTTGCTACCTATCATAACCTGCCAACCCCCACCCAGGACCATTCCTGCCAATCCTAAAGAAAACCTAGGGCAATATATAAGATTCCATGCACTAGAGTAAAGTCCAGAAACGTACAACTTCCAGATGGGTCCCTGATCCAGATAAGTCCTGAAACCTAGCCCAGCCTCTCCAGAACATCAGATAGTTCCATCTCCCTACCCCATATTACCGACAGACCCTTCCAGCAGCAAAAATTTAGTATGGCCATAGCCCAACACCACTAAAGAGAGAGATGGAAAGATCAAAGGTGATGGTAGAGTTATACAGAGAAGATAGGATTTAACAAATGAATATGAATGTTGAATCATTAAATTGATATCTCTTTTAGTCTCCTGTATTTTAGAGTAGCTAAAGTAAACACCTAAAATTGTGAAATTGTGACCCTGTCACAGTCTGAAATACACTCTACAACTAATTGTGGTGCTGTGCTTTGAAGTTTATAGCTTTTTTGTATATATGCTATTTTTCACCAAAAAAAAAAAAGAAAGAAAAAAAGTCGATTGTGATAATAAAAAATATATTTAAGCCCTCTAGCCTCCTATGTTCTGGAGCACCTCATAGGAAAAATATGAGAGGATTGGATAGTAGTTCATGACAAACTCTGGGATCTGTCCTGAAACTACTTGTTGAAGAGTACTTTGAAAACTATTGCCTTTTTATTCTTTGCTTTGTATATATGCTATACTATAAAAAAAAAGTTAAAAAAAAAAAAGAGTCAAGGCTGGAACACAGCTCAACAGTTTTAGGTACTTCCCTCTAGCCATTCCAATGTGCCATAAACTAAAAAGTGATATCTATGTAATGCATAAGAATAAACTCTAGAATAAACTCCTGACTCTGTTTGATATAGCTCAGCTACTGAGACTTTATTTTGTCTTATTTTTCTCTTCCCTCTTTTGGTCAAGAAAGTTTTCTCAATCCCATGATCTTGGGTCCAGGCTCATCCTGGGAGTCCTGTCCCATGATTCTAGGGAGATTTACACCCCTGGGAGTCATGCTCCATGTAAGGGTGAGGGCAGTGAGTCACCTCCAAGTCGACTTAGAGAAAGAGGCCACACTTGAGCAACAAAAGAGATTCTCAGGGGGTGACTCTTAGGCATAATTATCAATAGGCTTAGCTCCCACTGAGGCCATCTTAAGGGACAGTTGGAAAAGGAGATTTGTATGAAAGTGAAATAAATTCTGTTTGTCAGACTATATCCTAAGAGACACCACTTATCGGGAGTTTACAACTGGGTTTGAAACTTAGAGGCAAGGCCTTGGCTAAACAGCAAGTCTGGGAGTCTCAAGCATGTGGGCACAGCAGTAGCAGAAGGAGAACATGCTATTGCCCAGGGGAGTTCAGACAGAGAGCAAGAGGCTTTGACAAAACCATCCAGAACGCCAACAGTGAAAATAAAGTTAGAGGATGTGGAGCTCCTTTGGCCTGTGGAGAAGCAAATGAGAGAGGAGGAGAATGGAGGAAGACAGTACCAGGGAAGCTAAATTTAGAGCACTGTTTTAGCAGCACCATGTATTCAATGTCAAATACTGCAACACCACTTCTAGCAGCCCATCTCAGCCATTTATTGGCTGAATAACCTTGGGCAAGTTGCTTACCCCTTCTCTGCTTTACTTTCCCTTTCTAAAAGTCCTTCCAATGGCCTACAAGGCCCTACAGGAAATGCTACCTACTGCAGCTCCAAAACTTTCCCATCCCTCTCTCCCTCCCTCATATATTCCAGCTACATACAACTCCTTGCTGGTCCTCCAACATGCCAGGCAGACTCTACCAGGGCCTTTGCATGGCTATCCTAGAACAATATCTAGTGTATAATAAGTAAACACTCAATAAATATGTGTGGGATGAATAAATGAGTATAAAAATGGAGAAACACATAGTATCTAGGGGCATTATGTGGCATTAAATAAATATATGTAACGTGCTTAGAATAGAATAGTGTTTGGCATATAGCAATAATTTAAGATTTCCCATTAAGATATTTCATATTAGTAAATATAAATAGTAATAACAATAAATAGCAACGGTAATAAAAGACAAACATAAACTATACATATTATATTCACATACAAACATATGATACATTATATAATAACACTGGTATAGTGTTTTCAATGGTAAGTATTACACTTAATACTATTATTAGGATGAAAACTGTATGTCATCAATGAATTGATTTTCAGGTTAGAAGGACATTACTGACTTTGGGGAGAATTTCAATGGAATGACAGGGTATAAACTAGATTGCAGGAAGTTAAAAAGTCATGTAAAATAAAAACAATTGAGACAACACATAGAGACACTTTGGGGACGTTTAGCTGAGAAGAAAATATGATATAAGGCATGCTGGATCAAACAAAGGTTGCCTGTTTGTTTCTCTTAGGAAGGAGAGCCGAAAAGAAAGGAGAAACATGGTATCCTTCCTTTCCTAGAGCTCCCTGCACCCCGCAAATCACTGATGTTATCATCCCGGGTGCAATCCCCATTCCCTCTGAGGTTAGAGCCATCATTCTCCACAATGACGTTACAACCTACCCACTATTTCTGCCACATTCTGGCACCAGGCTCACTCCTTATTAAGGTCAGCATTCTAGGTGACTTCAAATTCTACACAGACAACCAGTTCCACACCTGGCTTTACAGTTCTCTGACTTCCTCGTTTCTAATCATCTCTGCTTACACACTCCACTACAGGAGCATCACTTTCCATTACAGGATCCACTTCTGGGTCATTACCAGAACTACCTGCCCTATGGAATCCCAAACTCTCCAACATCTACTCTTAGAAGTTAACCTCTTTTCCTTCCAGCTTTCTCATCCCTTCTCTTCCACAACACTTGCTCTTCCACCTCCAGACGCTGCCCTTTGCTCTGTCCATTTTTCTCTCCCTTTGTTGCTTTATTTCCTTCATGATCCAGACCATATCAGTGTGATGACTCCACCGCCAACATCTTCAACATCCTCATTTCTTTGTCTTTCTAATAGGGGCCAAGTACCAGGAAAAGGAAGTAGCACAGGTGAAAGAGTTAGCCTTGAAAATGAGTCTTGAGAGTTACTCCCGCTACCTTTTATTCCCATTTTAGGAGGGAACAGTTATGCCCAATCCTTGTGTTTCTGCATGGAGGGACATTAGCTACACCAATAGTCCTGGACCCCACTCGTCCTCCTCTGGGTTGGTTTGGGAGAAGGAACTGAGCATGCTCAGCTTTGCTAGTTCTGGATTTCCTCTTCTTGGAAGACGGCTTGTCTGTTAGACATATGTGTCCAGTCTGTCTCTGTCATGTGGAAGGGGCCTCTCTCCACCCAGGAGGGCTGTGGTTGTCCAGCTGTGTCAGGAATGGGTGGATAAATTTGTTTAATTCAGGAGTGAAGATTAGCAAACCTGCTTGGCTACAACTCTGATCCCATGTTCTCCAAATTGTTTCATGAGAAGTAAAGCTGATAGTCTGATCTCTGTCTGACTTTTGTGTTTATGTCTCAGCTGGGAGGGGAAGAGAGGAGTATTATTCATTGACCACCTGAAATCCCCAACACTCTGCTCCCAGGGCTACTAGAAATGTTTGTGCTATTCTTGGAGCTAGAGCTGCTATAAATTTATAAAGTCCAGCCTTGGTGGGCCCTCGGAGCCTCCTGGTAATCCTTTAGGCAATCCTGATCAGTGCCCTCTCCTAATCCTTGCAGAAGTTTTTTTTTTACAAGCCTCTAATTTCTTCCATCTCTGCCTTGCCTTTATATTCTTCTCTCTCAATAGACGTCATTAGTCCCCAAGAGTTAAATTGCTTTCCTTCATTCATCCAAAACCCATTTGTCAAAATGAATATATAGTTGGATATTTTTAAGGCAGTTTAAACCAATTTGTTAATATTTTTTTCAACAAGAGGAGTAAAATTTGAGTCTGGGTCAGAGTGAAGCTCAAAAAGCCAGAGATTATGCTACTGTATGCCATATTAACTTTAGCTTAATAGTTGTTATTTATTTAAAAATATCTATTTCATATTTATTTTATGAAAGGCAATGTGCTAAGTATTTGGGCAGGAAGGCGTCATGGTTTGCAAGTGAGAGAAACCCAGCTGGAAATAGGCACATATTGGATTACAGAATCTAGTACAACCCAGCCACAGGGACAGTGGGGGTGCAGCTGACCCTTTGAAACAACTGGAAACCAGGATCTCACATGTTTTGAACTGGACTTACTTCATCTTTTTTCTGCCCTCTCTGCATGTTGGCTTCTTCTCTCTCACTCCACAGATTTCCTCCACATGGATCCCTTAATTCCCAAATTTCATACACAAAGTCTGTCTGCTTCCCTGAGCATACTGTCTGCCTTTCATGGGAGAGTAAAAGAGACCATGAATCATTTCGATCAACGGTTGGAGAGGAGTAGAGGAAGAAATAGTTTCCAAAAGACAGGGACACTGGGCAGACGCAACTATCCATGCTGATTGCACTTACAAAAGTGAATCAGCGGGGATTTTTCTCTCAGATTTCTTATAGAGTAGAATACAGAATGAGTACTAACATTTTTAGTACATCAAACATAACTGATCAAATTTAGTTTTCCTTTAACGACGTTCTTTTGAAAGGGCCTATGCACTATACTGTGATGCTGCCTCAACTTCCTAAAGCTGACAGTACTTGTGCCAAAGAGGACAAACCAAAGAATGTTATAAGCACGAGTTAGTTAACTGATTGTTCAAGCATGATTCCTTGCCAGTATAGCACTCAGAGCCTAGCTCATCTTGCTTTGAAGGACATTTAGGGAACTTGAGTGTCCACCCAAAAGACACCGTGGGCTCTGGCTCTTGGATCTTATCTTTCTGGATTCCAGCCTGAAGACCATCCATGGAACAGCAGCTTTTCCTCTCAAGGACTTGACATTCAAAGCCTGAGGGTCAGTCCACAGTACTCTTTCAGGAGAGCTGGGACTCGAACCTATCAGGGAAAAAATGCCTAGAGTCCAAGGCCTCTATCCCTCCTAAAATTTCTGGAATTATTCCCTAAGCTATTTGAAAGAATCCTAAAGCTCCACATAAGCATTATCACAGTATATTGCCAGATTGCTTTCCAACATAATTTACTAATGGTGTTTTGGGAATTAAATGAAAAATAGCCTTTACTAACTTTAGAATAAAACTGCTTAAACCATCTATCATACCCCATTAAACAATATCCATACATTTGACCTGTAAAAAATGACCTCCGTGTTTCCCAGAACAGTGATACTCAAACTGTGGTCCATGAACTTCTGTGGGTTTGGTACTGGTCCATGATGTGATGTGATTTGGTATTCTAATACCATCCAGGGGTGTGAACAATAGACTCATATCTTTGAACAGGATATATACGAGTTCAGATGTTGTCCAACTTGCATGAGTCACATATGGTGGGAACTGTGTATTAACGGCAGTAAGATTTGAAATTTTAAAGCAAAACTCAACAAAAGTTGTTCTTTATCATGATAGTTTGCGAAGCACTGCTTTTCCATACTTGGATCTGGGTCAAATAAAGTTCAGCAAATATAGCATAACACACCCCCTATGTGGAGATTCATACATTTCTGAGTAATTCTTAGACTAACCATGCTATAAAATTCTTTACTAAGAAACACTTTCAATTTTAACTCAGCATTTAGTAAATTTATTGGATTTCAAAATCGTTTCACCATGCACCTTATACTATCTCACAGATCACAGTTTAAGAAATGCTGAGCCAGATGAAGTATTAAAATATGGTTTATACTTTCACACTGTACACAGAGTGAAATAGTCATCACACTTTGATTGTGCTCCATAATTTAAAACCTTCAACCTTTGGTTAGAGCCTCCCATCAGTTCATATACCGGCAATGCTGACCCACACACAGGGCATGCCAGGCTAACAGGAGTCAAACAGTAAGGGTGTGTCCCAGCTTCACATTCATTCATAATTAGGACGCAGTTCACACTCATCTTTATTGGGCTGCAAGTCAAGACAACGATTTAGGGTGACCCTAGGAACAAAGTACTTCATAGACCAGGTCAGGCATGTGGATGACATTAGAAAATGAAACAGGCTTTTGGAGGCCAACTGTGTGCAAATAAGGAACCATATTAATAGATGTAAATACCATTACCCCTATCACATTGAGAGGTCACAACCTCTCTACTGGGAAGGCTAAAAAAGCCAGCAAGAAAGGAAATACCCCAAAGCAAAAAACTAAAATCAACCTTTGCACTCACTGACATGAACCATGGCCTGAATTAAATTTAGTATTTCAAATTTGGGGCTGGAGGAAAATTCACATAAAGTGCTCTGCTGATATTAAAATGTATATGAAAAGGAAAAAGAGGTATACAGAATGGGAATTCAAAGCCAGAAAGAAAAAACCAGTGAAAATATCACTGCTTCTTCTTTTATTCTTTCTTCTTTTATATTTCAAAATATTCTTGAAAGAATATTTTACTTTACTATTCCAAATTTTCTCTATGTAATTCAAAAAAGGTATATAAAGAAAATTGACTTCAAGTAACTCTAGATCCTTGACTCTATAATCATGTACAAGTGGAAACCACATTTTATTTCAAGGAACATAAAAAAAACAAAGTATATTCAAAATAATAAATTTTCCAGGAATACTGGCTTCCTCTTTCCAAGTTAGTGTTTGGCCTAATTCACACCATAAATCTAATGGGCGAGTTATCTCTCCCAAATAGCACCTAGCACATTCTTGGCATGAAAGGGGAAGTAACACATTACATTTGCTGTTCAGGTTCACAAAACAAGATATCTAAGAGAAAAAAATCACTGGGGAGGGGGTAGAGGGTGGACTTGGGTAGTTGGGTGGCCAACAATATGGTGGCAAAGGACTTTCTCCTAACCACTCAGGTTTTTTTTGAAGGGAAATACATGGAGCTAGAATCCAAGGACAAAAAGTACTAAGGCCCTACAACTGCTACCATGTTTAATTCTAGCAGTCTTGCTCTAAGTATGTCTACCTTACAGATGTGGAGAAAGATGCTATATAAAATAAGTTCAGTAACTTCCCAAGGTCACATAGTGCATCCATTGCAAAGCTAAGAGTCTGACTCAAAGGCCATGGTCTTTCCCATGCATCTCCCCAGAACAATGATAAAGATGATGATGATACTTATAAATAACATCATCATCATCATCAAGAGTCCTTGAGTGCTTACTATGACAGACACTATTCTAAACAATTGATGTGGGTTTACACACATAATGATCCCAACAACCCTATAAGATAGGAACTATTATTATCCCCATCACCCAGATAAGAAAATGAAGCACAGAGAGATCATGTGACTTGCTTGAAGGCACAAAGTGAATAAATGGTCCAACCAGGAATCAAATCCAAGCTAGCAGAGTCCAAAGTCCCTGTTCTTTACCACTTTACAGTATAGCCTCCTGCTATATAAATTTATATGCACAGCATATGAAAATATAAAGCTCACTAGCCTGAAGATGATGCCCAAGCCAAAAGCAGCAAATTAAACACTTATTAATCCATCTCTAAATAATCTTGAGATGGATTAATAAATGTAAGGTCATGCCTAGTCCTGAAGGAGGATATTCTAAGGATTCGCTTGAATATCATCTTCCATAAAGTCTTCCATGGGACTCTGGACCAAGTTCCTTTGGCATTGTCTGAATCATGATGATAGTTACATGCACACTCAGCCTAGTATTATGCTTGAAGTCTCCATTAGGCAATAAGTTCCCATGTTTGAACTCATACTAATGCATGTACTAAGAAAATATGCACACCACATGTTTTCAGTAAATTATTCTTAATTTCCTTGGAGTAGTTTAAATGATATTGTTATTATCTGTTCTTTAAAGGTTGTTTCTGTAACCACTTCTTTCTGGAGCTCTTTTCAATGGTAATTGTAATTACCTTTCCAGTCTCTTCTATGGTAGTTGGCATAGCCACGGTTTCTACTCCCCTGGGATCAATTTTGATCATTTATAATTTGCTAAGAAATCATCCTTTTCCTCAGGTTTTCAAATCTCTTACTAGGGGTTTGTTTATAGAAGTCTCAAAATTATTTTAATTTCTCTTGTATTTATTGCTTTGCCATTTCTTTTCTTTTCTCTGGTTTTGTATTCTTTTGTTATCTCAAGTTTTGCTTATTTAGGCTTGCAAGGGGTTGATCTGCTTTATTGGTCTTTCCGAAGAACCAGCTTTTTGGTTTATTTATCCATTCTTCTATCTCTTTAATTTCAACTTTTATCTTTATTCTTGTATTTTTGGGTTCATTTTACTGTTCGTTATTTCCTAAGATGAGTATTAAGATGCCCTATATGTCTTTCTATTCTTTAATAAGGAATAAAATTTTTCTTCAGAGTACAGTTCTCATTGCGCTCAGAAATTTTGATCATGAAAATTTTTACATCATTTCTTGTGGCTTTTGATTTCCTTTTTAATGCCAGGGTTACTGTGGTAGGTTGAATTAAGTACCCCAGGAAAAAAAACAAAAACATGTTCTTAATACATTCCTGTGGGTGGGAACCCACTGTTTATAGATTCTTTTCAAGATGCTATTTTCAGTTAAGGTATGGCCCAACTAAATGAGTGAGGGCTTTATAAGATTAAGGAAAACTTCATGTGGGTGGGCCAACGTGGCTCAACAGGCAGAGTTCTCACCTGCCATGCTGGAGACCTGGGTTCGATTCTGGTGCCTGTTCATGAGGGTTTCATAAAGTGAAAGCCATACAAAGGAGCAAAAACTGCAAATCAAAGGAATGTGGAAGAAAGGAGAAGATGCTGCCATGTGAGGGAAAAGCCAAGGACCCAAGGATCACCTACAGCCAGCCCAGAATGCCACTGTCTTTGGGAAAAAGCATCATCTTGCTGGTGCCTCAATTTGGACTTCTCCTGTATCAAAACTATAAAAACATAAATTCCAGTGATTGAAGCCAACCCATTTGTGGTATTTGTGATTGCAGCTGGGAAGCACAATCAATGAGTTTGTTTTGTAATTTGTAAGGGTGTAAGGTTTTATAAATTGACTTCTTGATTTTTATTTCATTGCCTCATTATTAGAGTGTGACCTGTTAAATGTCTCCCCCTTTTTTGAGCTTCTTAAGGACACTTGTGTAGTCAAGTACCTGATTTGGGTGTGGGAGGAAGGAGGATAAATGCTCTGTGGATATTCCCATGTACTTTTATTTACCTAACTACGATTTTTGAAGATCAACATGAAATTGACTTAACAGTTATTTCACAGGACACCTCATATGACCTGGTGAGAAAAAGCCTGAGATTTGGAATTTTAAAAATCCTGTCTCCTCTGTTCACAAGTTACGTGAACTCAGGCTACCACTTGGCCTGGGTCTTAGTATGCTCTTCTGAAAATGCCTCCCTGCCTCACAAGGTTACTAGTGATAGTTAAATGAGCCTGGTGTGCTCTCCCTTCCTATGCAATGTCTCCCTGAGAAGCCCAATTAGCTCTTGAAACACTGCCCTCAAGAAGCAGCTTCTCTGCCGCCCTCGTTGGCAACAGAAAAGCCTGCAAATGGAGACTGCGTCTCGTCAGGCGCCACAGACCACACAGTGTGGGAAACAGACGCACGGCTGCCTGTGAGCTCCATACCCCAGACGCAATCCTAGTGAAAAGCAGCCACCTCAACCCAAAGGTCTTTCAAAGCACTTTTTAAAGTGTTCCGATTCCCTTAAACACGAAGTGAATGTGTGGAGGAGGCGGCGGGGTGGGGGGTGGGAGGTGGATTTAAAGCAAATTTGCTGTTGACTCGGCACTGTAGAGAATATTTTTAAAACTAAAGACCGATTGAGAAGGACATCAAAAGAGTTTGATTTGTTTGATGCTTGGGCATATATACACGCAGCACATCATTGTTGGATTAATGATGACCGTCTGTAGGCCAGATGGACTCAGCAACTAAAGTCAAGAGCCGTCTGATGCAGTGCCATTTGAAAAGCTGATTAAGATAAAACCATCGTACACACGATTGCCCCACTCCCTGTTGAAGGGTACAACACCCGATTGTTAGCGAAAACTGAAGTCTTCTTTAAAATTATTGCTTGTTTTTATAATTCAGCAAATTACAATGAACTTTAAAATCCTCTCCTGCCTCAATCAATACCAGTGTGTGAGAATCAGAAGTGGTAACACAATTATGCCCATTCGATTTTTGTGAATTGGGCAAGACTCTCTTACAGGACAAGAGAACACCTGATGCTCAGAGGTAGAGAGTACGGTATGGCAGCTGGCTTGTAGACTTGTAGATTCACCTACTGTCCTTTTTTACTTATTTTAGGTAAACTTGTTAAGCTGGCACATCTGGGGTTTTTTAATTGTTTAATTTTCTTTTTACAAATTACGAAAGAAATAATCATTTTAAATTTGATGTTTCTAAAAGCAGCTCTTAATCGCATTATCTTGACAAGCAAATAAAAGAAAACCTCCCCAAAAAAGCACACTCCCTTTCTCCCAGACCATTCTTTTAAGGCTTTGATCCCACTTAAAACTTGTTTGTTATTCTTTTTTTTTTTTTTAGCTTTCATATACAAGAAATAGAAATTGCCAATAAACATGTAGGGGGAAATTCAACAAGCTAAATTTTGTAGCAAATTAAAATACTGTAAAAACAGTATTACCCCTAGAATTGGCTGAGATGAATAGGAATGGTAAGACCCAGTGTTGGGGAATATATGAATTTAGCAGTTTGGCATTCTGGGATGAACGTGTAAATTGGTTCTATCTTTCAGAAAGTTAGCTGGAAATAAGTGCCTTAGGATTTTGCATTTCTTGGACTCAGCAATTCACCTTTTAAGAATGTGTCCTAAAAACATAAACATAGATCATTTACAAAGACTTTTGTAAAAGACAACCCATTGCAATGTTGTTTAAAATGAAAAAGTGGGAACACTAGTAATGTTCAACAACAGAGAATTGGTTAAATAGAATTATGGAATTTACTTATTTTGGAAAGTCACGTAGGCACTGAAATGATTTGAAGAATCTACATAGGTAGTTTCATCCTGAACGTACTATGCAGATATTTAAAAAGGTAATGATAAAAAAAATCACTTGCAGTTGAATTATTCAGGATAAGCATTGTTAGCATTAGGGTATATAATTTTTTTGTTATTGTTCTGTTTTTCTGGGGGGGGGGTGTATAATTTTTAAGTTATTTTTCAATGTAGATATATCATTTTTCCTTCCTTTCTAAAATTCTTGCATGTTTTGCATAGATAGGTTATTCTCATGGTTGAAAAAAATATGCAATCAGATATACAATAAAATTTCCCTCCTACTTCTGTCCACCAGCCACCCAGCTTCCCACCCCCAAGGCAATTAATATTTTCAGTTTCCTGTGAGTCTTCCAGTAGTATTTTATGTGTATACAAATCTATAAACATATATTCTATACCCTTCACAAAATTCCCTCATTTTTAACACAACTGGTAGGATATTATAAACACTGTGCTATACTTTTCTTTTTAAAAAATGTATTAAAAGGTTAAAAGCATTGAGGATGGAAGGGCAGTTCAGTGGTAGAATTCTCACCTGCCATGTGGGAGACCCAGGTTCGATTCCTGGCCCATGCACTTCCCGAACAAACAAGTAAACAAACAAACAAAAACCCAAACACAAATTCAATAAATGTGCTGCAATAAGGGGATACTCACATGGAAAAAGAATGAAACGTGACCCCCACCATATAGCATACAGAAAAAAAAGATAAAGAGCATCATCATTCATTTTTGTCTGTGACTACATGGTATTTCATGGTGTGGTTGAACCACAACTAGAGTTACCATATAATTTATTACCCAAATTGAGACATGTTGGAATAATCAGGCATAAACCAAGACTGTTGCAAACAAACCTGGATGTGTGGAAACCCTAACTAGAGCTGACTACAACTTATTCAACTAGTCCCCTACTGATGGACATTTAGATTGTTTCTAATCATTTGCTACACATACAAAAATGCTGCAAAGAAAAACTTGATATGTGTGACATTTCACAGGAGTAGAGTACATTTGTAGGATATAATATTTAGAAGTGAAATTGCTTAAAGTTAATATTCATGGTTTCCCTTTGATAGAGATTTCCAGATTGTCCTCCAAAAAGGAGGCAAGCTTTGCTTTTGTAATAAGACAAAACAAAGAAAAACGTTGCTTTTTAAATTAAAAATACTTCAAAAAACGTAGATTGAGCAAGTATAAAGAATTCTGATCATAAACATAAAGAAACAAAGGACTGGAAATAATTAAAGTTGAGCATATTTAGACTAAATGGAAATTTGAAAAAACAAAAACGTAAACCCCAGAATCAATGTGTGCAAATCAACAGGTTAAGCAATCAGCGCGCGCACTAGCAAACCCTTATCAATCTCACTGTACGTCTCTCACCCCTCTTTCATATTGTACTTTACTTCTCGTCCTCATGGGACAAGAGAAGGAGAGTTTTCATTTCAAGTCAGTAGATAACAGCAACCAGCTGATAGAAGCCTATCTTTATTCTTCTCAGGGAACAAACAATTCGAAAAGGCTATTTTACTACTCAGAGCAGCTGTTTGTAGTACCCATAGCACCGCTATGCTACCGAACCTGAAACCTGAAAGTGGTAGGAAAATTGCATATGAAGGTCAACAGGCTGAGAGTAACTACTAAAATGTGCCATCTCAACACAATTCTACTATCGCCACACAATATTTACTACCTTCGAGATAGGTGCATTCCTGCTTCAGGCATATCAGCTCTGGGAGAAAAGCCACAGATTCTTTCACATGAAACTCACACTTGCCAAAATATGTTTTAGTAATCTAACGTATTCATGCCTTCACCTGAAACAGCTTCCTAATACCCCTAAGACATTCCCAATATAAGCCTTTTATTTATCAGACAAATATGAATGCCAAGAAGTTGTAAGACCAAATATAGAGTGTTCTTGAAAGCATGCATGAGGATTTCTATGAGGGCTTTTATAAAATGTTCAAACCTATATTGTGAAATAGCGTTCGAAAATTATTTCCAAAAGACTGCATGCCAAAATGAAGACAATTTTTAAATTCTGAACTTATAATGAGTATGTGAAAGCATAGTACAATGCTGGCACATCATAAACATTTCTGAATGATTGAATTTGGGGCTAGACAGACATTTACTACTAAAACCACACCTGATGACATAATACGGGGTTAACAGGCAAAACTACAGTTTCCCATCACAATTTGGAGATTCAGAAAGAAAACACCCTGGGGAAAGTTTAAAAATCAAAGATATCAAAGAAATGCTGCCTTCTCAGTGTCTTCATGCTTAAGGCGGTACAACAGCTACTAGTTGCAGAACAATTTTATCAGTCTCCTACTGATTGACATTTAGGCTGTTTTCCAATCTTGCTACTTGAAAGTTTGCTGCGAGACACAGTGTGTGTGTGTGTGATTTCACGTAGGTGGGAGTGCATCTGTAGGATAAGAGTACTTGAAATTGTGCTATAAGTGTATTCACAGACATTATTTTTTCTCTGTCTCATAACAGCCCCACAAGATGTGCTCAACTGCTCCTAATTTACAGATGAGGAAATTAAAACAGGCTCAGAGGAATGAAATGACTTCCCCAGGGTCATAGGGTCAGACGGTGTGGAACTGGGACTCATATCTAATTTCAAATGCCACTAACTCAAAAATTTCAAATTCTACTACCTTACACAGTCTTATAGATGTTTACTCATAGACCCCAAGTACAATAGACTATCCAAGGCACTCTCTCAGTCTTGGTAGCTTAAATTCAACAAATTAAAACAAAGGCTAGATGATGGTTAAGCAGATAGCTGTGAGATCTGTATTGTTTCCTAATGATGGGTCTGGATTCTGCAGTATGAAGATATAGACATTAATGAAATCCAGGATGGTTCTCCCATTCATCCTAAACACATTTAGCTTTTCTGAAAATTTTACTGGATGATCCCTGCCAGATGCCACTTGATTCTGCACTTGAGATCTGCCTGGTATGAACGTAATTTTATGGGACTTGTGGTAATATCTACCTCCAGGGTTTGCTTTATAAAAAGAGGTCTGTTTGGATAGTTTGGCACAAGTCTCTCACAAAAGGCATAGAAGAGAAACTTGTCTTTTTAATTATATTCTAGATAGGAACTTATAGCAAAGGTCCAGGTCTAAAATATGTCTTAGACCTAATGACCTAATAACCATTAGCCTTAATAATCAAGTATCTCACTGTGAACCCTTATAACTTTTTACACGTGCAAAATGTGTGTTACCTTTTGAGGGAAATAGGGCAATATGTTTGAAGAACTTTAAAAATATGGGTTTCCTTTGATCTAGCAATTTTACTACCTGGAATTAGTTCTAAAGAAATATTAAGGAAAGAAAAAAAGATTTATGTAACCAATAGCTTAAAACAATGGAAACAACCCAAATGTTTAACAAAGAGTACAGTTGAATAATTTATTGTAGGTCTATATGGGAAAAGATTATAGAGTCATCAAAACTGTGTTATCAAAGAATACTTAATAACATGGGGAAATCAGTATGATACAAAGTCAAGGGCAAACGAAGGAAAGAAACTTGATGTACAGAATAACCTCAAATCTGTTTTGTCTGTACATACACACTGATAGAGTAAAAACTAAAGACTATTCACAGAATGTTAAGACTCTGAGTGGACTATTCTCCATGGCTTTTATTTCTCCTTCATACATCTTTTTATTTTTAATTTTATACAATGATTTCATATTACAGTTATCTCCAGAGAAAGATGATAGACAGTATTTTTTGAAAAATGCTTCTTATCTCTTACTGATACTGTTGAGTTTCTGAGCCACAGATCTTCTCCAGTTACCACCAAGCCAATTAGACATGGACTGGTTCTCTCTTGCCTTCTGCACTCAGACTATTTCATATCTTAATGGTGTCACCACTGGTGTACAATGAGGGAAAGTGAAAGTAAAACGCAAAGCCATCTTTTTTGTTAAGGGGAGTTGAATAGCCATAGATTTCATTTGGAGAAGATTCAAAAGTGCTACACTGGCTAAAATTACTTAGAAGATTCCTTCATCTATATGACCCCTGATATGGAATTGGTTCCATTGCTGCAGATCAACCATGTCTTGGTTTGAGGGAATAAGAATCTCTAAATTTCCATGATGTCACTGAGTGGCAATAGCCCTTGTGAAGTTGTGAAGTTCTTTGCCCCCTATGCTCTGGTCTGTCTCTTCCATCCTTCAATGCCTTATGTCTGGAATGTCCTTAACCCACCTAAGATTCCCTAACTAGGTCCTTCTCCACTTGCAAGCCAAAGAGTTATCCTAATCATCAAGATACTGAAATTAAAATCCGAAATCCAATGTGGCAATATTCGAGTTATTTACTTTCACAAGCTCTAATACCTGTTCATTTCAGTCTGACTTTGAATTTTTCCTTTCTGTGTGTTCTTTTAGTTGCTAATAAAAGAATCTGTTTCCCATTATTTTCCTTAACCATACTCATTTAAATTTTGCTACCAAAACCCCGCTTTCTTCTGCCAGAATGTCTTATCTCATAGATCCTTTTTTTTTTTATTTACCTCCCTGTCAAACTTCATATCACTCAAACTCCACTTGGTTTTCTTCTGGGAATTAAAACGTCTCATTTTCTTTCCCAGGTGAAAAACCGAGGATTGTAAAAAGTGTGCAATGAGCAATCTTGGGTGTTGATATACAGCATAAAACCAAATCTAATGCAAAATGACTTAAATTCAATATATTGCTAATCATCAATATATTGCTTATCACCAAATGTTTGTTTCTCTGTGGTTCTAAACCCCAAAATTGCATATCTCTCTACAATTTATAATAGCTTGAGTGGAGTACTTGCAAGATCATTATCTCATATTTGTAAAGATGTTGTTAATTGTGTTAAATTTGCAGATGGAGCTGGTGTTTGAGAAAGTTTGACAAACCTAAATGCAGTTCATTTAACTGAAATCACTGTTACTGGGTTTGTCTGTTCATTTGGATGCTGTCCCAAAACTGTCTCTGACAGTCACCGTCGCTACTTGCTCTTACTCTCTCAACAAACCAACCAATAAATATTACTGAGAACTCCTCCTCTCATCTTACATTTGGGCTTAGGGAGAAATCATTAGAATTAAAAATATTACCAGTCTCAGCTCTATTTTTAGTTTCCTATAAATTAAAGGCAGGTATAAAAAGCACTCCTAATTTCAGGCTCCTGTAAATATCTGGAGTGAATTTTTCTTGTAAGGCCAGTCTCCACTTCGGGCACCCACTTTGCACCTTGTCATTACCTATGATGACACATTGAAAAATGCCAGTACCTATTCCCTGGCTGAACATTTCATCTGTCCAGCTCTCTCTCACCCTCACAATGTACTGGTTCGTGAACCTCATGACAAACTTCTCATTCTCAATCACTCAATGGAAAATGTTCCTTCATTATAAACTCATGGTCTCCAAACTCAGCTGGGTCCTCACTGAAACCACAGACCTCTCCC
>PVIY010025751.1:0-36282 GCA_004026745.1 Myrmecophaga tridactyla | reverse complement strand
CTTAAGTCTAATTGGTTAGGGGCTTACACATTGTACATTAGGAAGACTTGAGAATGAAGCAGCAACGGAAATGCCAGGGCAGGTCCCAGGTAGGTCCTTAGCCTCTCCAGCAAAGGATGCCACCATTTATGGATTGGGGGCTTCGAGATGCCAGTGGGGATACACGGAGCAGGGGGTAGGGGGTGCTAGGAGAAGGCACTGAAGGTAAGGTGGCCCAGATACTGGGTTGATTGCGCTGCAGCACCAAGGCCCAGCTGCAGATGGAGCTCAACTGACTGGGCTCAGTGCCCAGCTTTGGCCCCGAAATCCACCGGAGAACCTGGCACTTTCCTACCAGAATATGCCAGCTAGGAGTGGGTCTATATTTCATTCCATAAGCCCTGGAGAGCTGACCGAGTTGCTTCAGGGGCGGGTACGAGGAAGAGGAGGGTGCAGACTGTACTTACTTGTGTCCCCTCCCAACCCCACTCCCCCGCCTCCACCACAGAACATGCACGGCCGAAGAGTCGGCACCACTTGCAGCTGTGAATTCCTGGCAGTGACGTGGTGGCTTGTTCAAAAGAATCTAGTTGGCAAAAGACTCGGCTCTCAAAAATTAGCCTACTTCGAACAACCTCGAGGGGCCTGCTCTAGTGAGGAGATTGTCTCATGGCAATCAGAAGCGAAGAGGTAGTGTGGCAGGGGCTGGGGGCTGGGGCTGGAGGGTCCCTGCAGCTCTGTAGGGTCCCCTACTGAGAATGAGCAGAGCAGAGGGTGGCAAAGTCAGTTTGCCTAAGGTCTCTTTCCGTCAGCAATAAAATTCAGCTTAGATTTAAAAATAATTGTCATCACAAACGGAATTAAGAAAACATTGATTGAATCAATCCCAGTCAACAAATATTTATTGAACTGGTTATGGCAAGGATTATGCAAGATCCTGAAAATGTACTTTTACAATAGGAAATGAGATTGTAAGAAAAAATGTATTGGGTGGGCGATGGTGGCTTAGTGGCAGAGTTCTCACCTGCCATGCTGGAGACCCGGGTTCGATTCCTGGTGCCTGCCCATGCCAAAAAATATAAAAATATATTTTCATCTGACAAGCACACCTCTTAACTATACTGAAGTAGAATTCTGAAAATACATTTGTAAATCTCAGAGAAAAATCAGTAGGTGGTTTAAAATGGGAAAAGTTGTGAACAAATTATTTTGCTTTAATCTCTTCAAACAGCTAATGTATCACACTTGAAAGAAGGAGCAGCATAGAGCCATTTAGTGTTGTATTTTGATTGGCCATTGCTAAAAAGGAAAGTTAAGTATAGGGGATTTGAGCACAGTTTTAAAATATTCTTTTGGGGTCCTAGCTATGGGCAAAATGCAGTTCATATAATCAAGTTGAAATACAAAATTGTGCCTTGAAATATCTAGATATTTGGAATATCAAACATATTTGGGACACCACACAAAGCTGGTTGAAGATTAGATTCCTTGGAATTTAGAGCTCTAATTTTAAATATCCACAGAGTTTGTTTTTTTAAAAAATCTTTCTTTGGGACAATTAGTTCAAACTTTCACTTTGAAGATAGCTAGGATAACAATCAAAATTGTCCTGACTGAATAGACTGACCCTTCTGTTTTCCAAAATTTTTACGGAATTAAGTGATAAAATGAATTCTTATTTCTCTTCACACTGGTAAGATAAATCCATACTTTTTTTTCATTCTTTGTCCTCATAAGTATTCTAATGTAACAATTGAGTACTTCAAATCTGAAATATTTTAATATACTAGTAAATTACATTTAGCAAATAAAAATAGGCAAAGAGCATGCAGATATAATTCATTAAAAAGGAAATAAAAATTTTATTTTTTATTTAAAATAATAAAAACTGTTCTAATATAATTAATTAATTAATTAAAAACTAAATATAGAAACAAACACTTCTTAAAAGTTCAACCTTTTAAAAGGCATAAATCAGATCAATTTTCAACATTTCAAATCAAGCAAAGATTTTTATTTTAAATGATATACTTCTACTGCTTAGTAGAAGTATAAATTGGAAAACAATCAGGTGATATATATTCAGAGCCTCAAAATAATTCATATACTTTGATCCAGGAAAGTTCTAAGACCAAAATTTAAGGAAATAATCAGAAATCAGGAAAGATTTAAGTATAGGATGTTCAAGCTCATAACAATGGGGAAAATGAAAAGAGAAGATCACTGCCCTACAACAGGGAAAGGTTTAAATAAACTTTAAAGGTTTCAGTATCCAGAGGATGGAATTTGTGTGGCATTCTCACACACACACACACATATACACAAGCAGCATTCATAATTGTTTATAACTTTGCTCTCAACTTAATAATAAAAGAAAAAATTCAAACATGGGAAAACATGGAAATAAATATTTCAAAATGTTGACAGTAGTAATTTCTGGATGGTAAAATAACAAGTCTCAAAATTTTTTTCTGTATATATATTTTTATATTTTCCAGATTTTTACAATGAGTATGTAATACCCTTAGGCTTGTGGAGTGGGGGACGGGGTGGGGGGTGGTTTCCAGTTTGGAACTATTGTGTACCCCTAATCCAATCTTATGGGGCCAGACCCATTGTTTAGAATGGAAACCTTTGAATGGATTGTTTCCATGTAGATATAATCCACTCAACTGTGGGTGTGACCTTTTGATTGATGGAGCTGTGGCTCCACTCATTTAAAGTGTGTCTTGATTAGTTTACTGGAGTTCTTTAATAGGGAAAACATTTTGGAGAGAGTTCAGAGTCCACAGAGAGAGCCAACATGTGACCCAGAGGTTTCCAGATGCAGAAAGAAAACTTCCAGGGAAAGCAACCACATACCTGCCCAGCTGACAGAGGTGTTCTGGACACATCGGCCTTTTTTGAGTCAAGGTATCTTTCCCTGGATGCCTTGGGCATTATTATGGCCTTAGAACTGTAAACTTGTAATTAATAAATTCCCTTTTTAAAAGCTGTTGCATTTCTGGTATCGTGCATTTCAGCAGCTTTAGCAAACCAAACGGGGGGTGGGGGGGTAGAAGCACACAAAGTATTTATTTACTAAAATAATAAACTTATTACTGGAGAAGAAAAAAGGAACATATTTTGCCAGGTCTTTTCTTTCAGATGTAAATTGTCATTTAAGCAACAAACCGGGGCATATTTTTTTCTGAAGGTAGGAAACAAGCATTTTAATTGTTTCATCGCATCCTGTAGGTCAAAAAGAAAATTAATGTAATCATGTTGAAACACAAATTTGCCATTTGGTATGTTAAATAACTTGGCTTATAATATCTAACAATATACGTACATATGTCTATATATCTATATTTTGACAATAGGTAAGATAAAGGAAGTTAGTAGTGAGTTGCTTATTGTAAGTAGCTTTTAAACATACTTTTCAAAGATAAGAAAGCATAACAGGAAGTTAAGTAAAAGATGTCTTCCATGATTTCAACACCTGAGTGGCAATTATTTTCACTTTTATATTTCCATATCATACACTTTTTGTACATTTTTTACTCTTTTATCTATCAATCTTAGAAGATATTACAATTTTCTTATCTTTATTCCAGCTTCATGATACAATTTTATTGTAAATATTTGCAACATACAGAAAAGTTGAAAGAAATAGTTAAATGAAATCTCCTATTCCCATGACCTGAATTTAACAGTTGTTAACTTTTTTTCCATATATGCTTTTTAGGGGGCCAAAACTTTTCAAAACAAGTTGCAGACATCATCATACTTTACCCCTAAATACTTCAGCAAGCATTTCCTAAAAAAGAACATTATCCTATAAAATCACCTCACTTAAGAAAATTCACCAAAGTTCCCTAAGTCATCCGCTATTCAGTCTATATTTTTATAATTGTTACAAATATATTTTATAGTGCTTTTCATTGTTCACATTTTAAAAATTATATGGTAACATAGATACAACATATTTCCCATTTTTAACCACTTTCAAGTTGACAATTGAGTTGTGTCAATTGCACTCACAATGTTGTGCTACCATCATCATCATCATTACCCAAAACTGGAAAAAGTTTGGTCCAGAAACTCTGTACCAATTGGACGTTAACTCCCCATTCCTCAGCCCCACCCCTGCCCCGGCAACCTGTATTTTAATCTGCCCTTATGAACTAGAATATTCTATTTCATATAAATGAGACCATGCAATATTTGTCTTTTTGTTGTCTGACTTATTTTGCTCAACATAATGTCTTCAAGGATCATCCATGTTGTAGCATGTTTCAAAATTTCATTCCTTTTCATAGCTGGTTAATATTCCATTTTATGTATATACCACATTTGTTTATCTGTTCATCTTTTGATGGATACTTGGGTTGATTCTACCTTTTGGCTATTGTGAATAATGCTACTATGAACTTTGGTGTGCAAATATCTGTTTGAGTCCCTGCTTTTGATTCTTTGGGGTATATATCTTGAAGTGGAATTACCAGGCCATATCGTAATTCTATATTTAATTTTCTGAGGAACTACCAAACTGTCTTCCACAGTGGCTGCACCAGTTTACATTCCCAACAAAATACACAAAGATTCCTATTTCTCTACATCCTCACCAACACTTGTTATTTTATGTTTTTAAAATAATAATCATCCTAGTAGGTGTGATATGGTATCTCCTTGTGGTGTTGATATGCATTTCTTAATGGTTAGTGATGTTGAGCATCTTCTAATGTATTACTGGGCATTTTTACATCTTCTTTGAAGAAATGTCAATTCAGGTCATTGCTCCATTTTTTTTATTGGGTTGTTTGTCTTTCTGTTATTGAGTTGTAGGAGTTCTTTATGTATTTTGGATATTAGATCCTTATCAGATATACAGTTTCTAAACACCTTCTCCCATTCTGTACATTGTCTTTTTTTTTTTATAATGTCCTTTGATGTACACAAGTTTTTAATTTTGATGAGGTCCAATTTATCCATTTTTTTCTTTTATTGCTTGTGTTTTGGTATAAAATCTAAAAATCCATTGCCTAACACATGGTCCTAATGATATTCCCCTATGTTTTCTTCAGGGAGTTTTATAATTTTAGGTCTTATATTTAGGTCTTTGATCAATTCTGAGTTGAATTATGTTTATGGTGTGAGATAGGGGCCCACTTTCACTCTTTCGATGTGGATATCCCATTTTCCCAGCACCATATGTTGAAGAGTCTATTTTCCCCCATTGAGTAGACTTGTCACCCTGTCAAATATCAGTTGACCATAGAAGTAAGGGGTTATTTCTGAACTCTCACTTCTGTTCCCTTGCTCTATATGTCTGTCCTTGGACCAGTGCCATGTGTTTTGTTCATTGTAGGTTTGTAGTAAGTTTTAAAACCAGGAAGTGTGAATCCTCCAACTTTGTCTTCTTTAAAAAAAAATGGTTTTGGCTATTCAGGGCCCCTTGCTCTTCCATATGTAATTTTTTAGTTTTATTTTTTTAATATTTTTATTGAGAAATCTTCATGCACATACAGTCCAACCATATTATGCAATCAATGGCTCACAATATCATCACATAGTTTTGTACTCATCACCGCGATCATTTTTAGAACATTTGCATCACTCCAGAAAAAAAAAGAAAAAGAAAAAAGGAAAAAAACTCATACATCCCATACCTCTTACCCCTCCCTCTCATTGACCACCAGTATTTTAATCTACCCAATTTTTTTACCCTTTCCTCTCCCCCCATTGTTCATTTCATTTTTAGCCTTAATTTTTTTACTCATCTTTCCATGCCCTGGATAAAAGGAGCATCAAACACAAGGTTTTTCCAATCACGTGATCACATTGTGAAAGCTATATAGTTATAAAGTCATCTTAAGAATCAAGGCTGCTAGAACACAGCTCAGCAGTTCCCGGTACTTCCCTCCAGCCATTCCAATACACCATAAACTAAAAAAGGGTATCTTTTCAATGCCTAAGAATAACCTCCAGGATAACCTCTTGACTCTGCTTGAAATCTCTCAGCCACTGAAACTTTATTTTGTCTCATTTCTCTCTTCCCCCTTTTGGTCAAGACTTTCTCAATCCCATGATGCTGGGTCCTGGCACATCTCCAGGATTCAAGTCCCACATTACCAAGGATATTCACACTCCTGAGAGTCATGTCCCACGTAGGCAGGAGGGCAGAAAGTTCACCTGCCAAGTTGGCTTAGAGAGAGAGGCCACATCTGAGCAACAAAAGAAGCTTTCCAGGAGTGACTCTTAAGCATAATTATCAGTAGGCTTAGCCTCTCCTTTGCAGGAATAAGCTTCACAGGGCAAGTTTTAAAATTGAGGGCTCAACCTACTGAATTGGTTTCCATATGTTTTGTTCTGTTTTGCATGGGCAGGCACCGGGAATCAAACCCGGGTCTCCAGCATGGCAGGCGAGAATTCTACTACTGAGCCTCCGTCGCACTGCCCTCTATATGTTTTTGATGAGTGGTTTTTCCACTTCTGTGAAGGCTATTGGAATTTTTATTATTTATTCATACAGCCTTGTCAGTTGTCTAGTATTTCTATTAATGAATATACCATGATGGAATTAACCTGTTCTCCTAGATTTGGCCATTTAAGTAACTTGCAGTTACCAAGGAGCTACTTTATAAGTTTGTTCTTTCAACCCACCATGTTCCTGCAAAGAGTTGGGCTGAAAACTAAGGAGTGAAAGTCATTGTTCCTGTGTTCATGGAGCATGTGGTCAATGGACAAAGACCTTTGTTTCTTTATTGAACGTCTCTAAAGTAGCAGAAAGAAGGGCAACTGAGTCAAACATTAGGAACTTGTGTCTTCATAGGTGTTCCAAATTCTTCTCCCTTCCCCCCAAATTGCTCTATTGATTTAAGCTATGTCAACATAAACAATGCTTCAAACATTTGCCTCAACTAAAAAAAAATTATAATATCCCTTATATTGTGATTTCTCCTTCTTTTTCTTTTGTTATTATTCTTTTTGGTGCTTCATTAGTTTAAAAAAATAATACTGCCTTTTCTTTATTCCTTAATAACCAAAGTGGATTTTTCTTCCCAATTCCCTTAATTGCCTTTGGCTTTGCTCTTTGGTTCTTTCTGCAGCCCCTTTTTTGGTCCCTGCTTCCCCCACCTCCAAGGCATTCCATGTCCTGGCAAAAAGAAGCCTTGCAGAAGCTTTTACTGCCTGGGCTCTATCACCTCAGGGAATGTCCCGGGAGACAGCTTGCTCTCAGATTGGGAGATGGCTGGGCTGTCCTCAGCCCTCTGCCTGAGGCTGCCTCATAGTCTCAACCTGCAGAAGACATCTTGCAACTTCAAAACCCCCTGCAACACCCTCCTCCCCCATGCATCACTGTGGTCTCTCTGGTAGGCAATAATCTGTGATGGGCAGTCAGGTCTGTTATGCTGCAGGGGATGGAATGGGAAAGGGCATCCAGCTGGAAGGACACATTTGAATTCATGCTTTCTCAAGCTGACTCAGTGTTGCTCTCCTAATCCACCCTTTGCTCCTAGAAGACTGTTACATTCTCAGAGCATCCCACGTGCCCTGCAATGTGCTTGCCTTATCCTACCGCTGTTCCTTCTTAAGGCTGCCTGGAACATTCCCCCCACTCCTCCGCAACCTCATTTTTTGCCACCCCCAAGGCCAAGCTCAAGTTCTCATGATATTTATTTCCTCTCACTTCTGCACTCAGCTCACACTTGAGTCCAGCTCTCTTGAGGTACTTCAGCCCACCGCCTCTCTCCACCCCTTCCACTTCCCACCTTCTTTACCACCCCTCCCAGGGGAGTCATCTATTTTCGGTGTCTACTGGCAACCTTTGGTGGGAGTCATGTGACACTGCGGCCTCCCTAACATGCGCAGAATCTTTGAGCCATCCACTAACTAGATGACAAGGGATGGGAGCAGAAGTCCTGTTGTCCACTTCACAGCACACAGTGTTTGCCCAGACAGACAGGAGTCTCTTCAGGCCCTTCCACAGGGATACAACTTCAGCATCTCCCCAGCTGCTACTGAAGTGACCTTCAGTGCCTGTTCTGCTCATATATGGCAAAACTAGGATGGGGCAGAAGGACGGGCTGCCATCAGCCATCCAGGGAAGGGGGCAGACTTGGGTGTGGGAGAGCCATGTGGGTCATTGAGATTTTTGTATGTGAAACAGTGGAACAAGGTTTGGAGATACAGGCTTGAATCTCAGGAGAGAGGAGGCACTAGAGAGGTAGGGTTCGGGGTCAGCAGCAGGTGGGGAAGATTTAGGCTCTGGAGCCGGACATCCATGGAAACAATAGGAAGAGGTCTAAGGGGATAGAGACCCAAGGGAGACCCCAGTTGAAGAGGGGCAAATTCACCCTCTTAGTGGTGAGTCACTTTTGTTGTCACTTTATCCACGCTCTCTCAAAAGCAGTGGAAACTCCAAGTGGAACCTGTTTGGGTGCTGTACCTGGGCCCAGATGGCTCCTTCCAGCCCTTTCTCTCCCCCTGCCGGTCTTGTGATTTAATTATTAACTCAGGAAAGAACTCCCCAGTGGAGGGTTTTGATGGCTGATTAAAACTGTCTACTAACTGCATTTCACAGGTCCGGGACTCATCCTGGGCTGGCTGTGTGGATCCCAGGCCTTTGGGGAACCCACATTTCTCCCTGACCCACGGCAGCTGTGACTGAGGTAAAATCTTGGAGCAGAGCCCAGGGGAGGGGGGGTGTCAAATGGTGAAATCAGTGGAGGCCCGGGCAGTTGTGCAATCAGCTAAAGGCAGCCTGGTTGCCCTCGTGGACCCAGGGATCCACGGGCGTCTCAGCTCCCAAGCTGCAGGCACCAGCGCCTCTGTTTTTCTCACCCGTGACACTAAAAAAGCACAGAGAACAAGCAGGCCACCCTGCACCTTGTCTGTGCCTTGTGACTATGCTTAATATAGGTCAAATGAAAACAGCTCCCAAAATAGACCTGCTCTGAGAAGCAGCTGCAGTTGTGAAATGCTCCACAGAAAGGAAAAAGGTGTGGGTGACAGGGGAGCAGAGTTCTCCTCAGGTGTTACATAACCCAGGTTGGAACACTGGGGCCAAAACTCTGTGGAGAAAATCCAAGTCTGCCCGTGGCTCCTTCCTCTGCCTTTCCTGGGCCACACTCTCCTTGGACCCCTGCGTCAGCCCCAAACACACATCAGCAGCCCCGGTGCTGGTCCCCTTCTGTCTGGCAAGGTCACCCCTCTCGAAGCATCACTCCGGGGAGCCTGGTCATGCATACCGAAGTGATCACATGACTCCCACTGGAGCTTGGCTGCAGGCACCAGAAGTGGTCAGATGACTCTCCAGGGAGAGGGCGTGAAGGGGGTGGGTTTCGGGCTGCGAGAGGAGCCGGGAGAGGCCAGGAGCTGAGGTGGCTGAGGAGAGCTGGACAAGATTGCCAGCTGGAGGACGCTTCTGCTCTTGTCTGTTCAGGGTTAGCTGAAACATAAGGGAGAGGAGAAAGCCTGCTGGGCCGGCCTTCCTCCTGCAGATGCTGCCTCTTCCAAACCATCCAGGGGCAGGGCATGTGGTCCACCGCTTCCTGCAGCGGCCTCTGCCCCCAACTGTTCATCTTGGCCTCAGCTGGGAGGAGGGGCCTCAGCTAGGAGGAGGGGTTTCCATCTTGAAGGAAAGTTGCCTCCCCCACCCATTATTCACTTTTGCATCCATTCTGTGATAATTCAATGAGGGCCACCTACAAGGTGCGGGACCTCTGCTGGGCACTGCAGACAGGGCTGTGAATAGGTCCCTGTCCCCAAGGATCTTAGAGCTTAGGGGGGGAGTAGAGAAAAGGGAGCAGGTAATTGTAGTTCAGGACAATAAATGTCATGAGAGTTGAGCAAAGAGTGGGGTGGAAGCCACCAGCGGGGGTGGTAGGGGGTCAAGCAAAGGCTTCCCTCTAGGAGTGACTTCTGAGAAGGGACAAAAAGACTGAAAAGGAGCCAGCAGTGGAGGGGAAGGAGAGTTGGAGGAGAGAGAGAAGGAAGTAGAGAAAGTTCCAGACAGAGGAGACACGTGCAAAGGCCCAGAGGAGGGATGGAGAGGGCACTTCCCATGAGAAACTGCAATTTTTGCCGAATGGCTAGTTGACACATGGCATGAGGGGATCGGGCTGATGGAGCAGATGCCACATCAGGAGAGGACTCGTGAATTGTTGGCTTCCTCCAATAGGACTGGGGAGCTGCTAGAGCAGGGGTTCTCACGGTGTGGTCAAGTGTGAACAGGTTAGAGATGCAAATTATTGGGCCCATCCAGACCTACTGAATCAGAAGCTCTGGGGCTAAGGGCCAGCGGCATCTGTGCCTTAACAGGCCTTTCAGGTGATCCTGATTCATGCCAAAGTCTGAGAACCACGGAGCAGAGGGCTTTGTATGGGGGGAAGGCATAATTACATTTGTGTTGTAGAAAGAGCTCTTTGACTGTGGTCGGAAACTGGTTTGGAGGTGGGCGAGGAGAGGGTGCAGAGTCCATGGTAGTTGCAGTGGGGATGAAGCAAAGTGTCAGGTTTGAGAAACATGAGCAGGACACATGCTGACCTTTGGCACTTTTGACTCTGTGGACCCCTTCCTCCAAAAGAAAATATTATATATTATATTTTATGAGGGCCTTGTTACATCTCCTTCTGTGCATCTGTTGAATGTTATCCAGGCTGGATTATATTAACTTTACCTTCTGATTTCAAGGAAGTTAAAATACTTTTGTGGGCCCCTAAAAGCATCGTGGGCCCTAAGCAGTGTGCCCACTGTGCCTGGTGGGCACCGGCCCTGGACATTTGGGGCACAGTTGCAGCAGGACCTGGCCTGTGATGGACTGTGGGAAGGAAGTAGAGGGTGGCATCAGAGCTGCTACCCAGAGTCTGGGCTTGGGGAACTGAGTGGATGGTGGATCACTGACTGCAGAAGGAGCAGCAGATTCACAGAAGAAGATGCTAATGCTTGCTTAATTCTGGGTTTGAGTTTGAGGTGCCAGTGGAAAATGCCCAGGAGGCATGGTATAACCGGTCTAGAGCCTAGACATAGATGTGTAAATTGAGGTGGTAGCTGAGTAGAGATGATATTATCCTGCTGGAATGAAAAAAGGCAAGAGTCCAATGAGTGAACCCTGAGAGTGGTATTTAAAGATGGGCAGAGAAGAAAAACTAGTGGAAAAGTTGAGCAGGAACAGCCAGTGGTGGAAGCAAAACCGAAAAAGTGTAGGGTAAACCAAAGGAGGCAAGAATTTATTTCAGTGGGGGCAAGGGGACAGTTGTCAATGGGGTCTAAGGCTGCAGAAAAGGACAGTAAATGGGGAGGGAAATGTGTCCTTTGGCTTTAGTTACCAACCACTGAGGTGGTGTGACCTTTGGCCTTTCAGACCGGGTGGAGGAGCGGAGGTGGATTTGTGCAAGTGCTGACAGTGCATAGAGGTTGCTCTGCCAAGACGTTTGGCTGTGGAGGAGAGGAGAGAGAGAGGCGGTGCTGAGTGGAGTTGGCGGTGTGAGGTAGAGGGTGCCTTAAGTCGGTTCCTAAGAAACAGCTGCTAAGGTGGAGATTTGCATGGAGTAAGTTTACTGGGGAGAGGTCTCAGGGGTGGGCAAGGCCTAGGAGAGTAAAGGAAGATGTTGAACTGAGATGCAGGGATAAAGGCCTCAGCAGAGCTCTCTGGGAGCTGGGATGGCCCTTCAGACGTGTTCCAGACCCAAGGCCAGGGAGTCTGGGCTTTTACCCCTGCAAAAACCAGTCACGGGATGGGCGTGCTGGGGATGAGCAAGGCAACTAACTCCTTTTGACAATTCCCAGGTCGGGTCTCTGCTGTGAGCTGTCAGCAGCCACACTCCTGGGAGCTGGGGGAATGAATGCTTCATCCAGAGGAGGCCTCTGGGTGACACATCACTGCATCCACTATGGAGAGATTGTTTTAAAAGATGATGGAGGAGACTTAAGTATATTCAAATGCTTGAAAGGGAAGGATTAAGAATACAGGAAGGGAAAGAAGCAGCTGATGGGCTGAGTGAGGTAGAAGATCGAAGCAAAGGCAGAATAAGGCTTGGACTCAGGGAGAGATCCCTTCCATTTACATTGGGAGAGAAGTGGAGGAACTGAGGAGGGTAGTTCTTATTTCATAGCTTCTTCTTCTTTTTTTTATTTCTATAAAATAGAAAAGACTAAGAAAGGAAAGTAGAGAGATTTGTACAGGGTAGGGAAGGCTTGAAATTATTATTGTGAATGATGGGAGAGTAAGAAGATTATAAATCAAATGTGCCACACTGAGGACCCAATTGACATTAAAGACCCTCATATTTTAATGGCAACTGTCTGTGGAGTTGCGAGCTTTTTCTTATAGAGCTCAGCAGCCCGGGGGAGTGGGTGGAGGGACAGATAAGGCAAAGCACTGGATTCCTTGAGGGCTGGCGTTCTAACAGGCACTTACCACAGAAAGACAAGCAAAGGTAAAGGAATTGTTAAGATGGTGGTTAAAATTATGGACTGATGAGTCTAGGCTGGACAGAAGGGACATGAGAATAAGAGAAAACAGTGTAAGGGAACTGAAGGGCTTGATGAGGTGGAGAAAAGGTTGTGTGGAGGATGTGAGGGAATGGGAGAGCTGTCAGGGTGGGGCTGAGAAGGGATGTGGATTTGCAGATTGCAGAAGTGGACAGTTCTGGAAGATGGTAGAGCCAGAGTGTGCCCTGGGGAATGAGAGGCAAAGTTCTTAAGAGGTGAGGAAACCAAAGAACTAAAAGGCCTTGGCATTGGAGAGATCAAGCCAGAGGATGCTGAATTCACCTTGAGGATGGTAGGGCCTGAGTTGGGAAGACAGTGAGGTCAGTTTTAAAATAATCAAGAAATGAAGAGATATGACTAAGAGGTCCAAAGATGGCATCGACAAGTAGGTATAGAGGGTGGCATGTCCTGGAGGCTGGATGGAGCAGGATCTTTCCTGCTGCAACTTGGAATGATGGTGCCCAGAGAGAGTGTCTGTGGTGGCTTGGAGCTGTATATACCCCAGAAAACATGTTCTTAAACTTTATCCATTTCTATGGATGTGAACCCATTGTAAGTTGGAGTTTTTGATGATGCTACTTCAGTTAACGTGTGGCCCGTCTGAGTCAGGATGGGTCTTAATCCTATTTTTGGAGTCCTTTATAAGCTAAATGAAATCCAGAAAGAAAGAGAAAGCCACTGAAAAGAAGCTGAAAGCTAAACAAAAGCAGAGCTCAGAAGAGAAAGGAGATGCCAGGAGACGCTGCCATGTGACAAGCTAAGGACCAAGGACCTCTGGTAGCAGCCCCAGAACACTATAGCCTTTGGAGACCAAGCATCGCTTCCATGATGGCTTGATTTGGGCTTTCTCTTCACCTCAAAACCATGAGCAAATAAATTCCCATCGCTGAAGCCATCTTTTCGCATGACATTTGCTGGAGCAGCCAAGAAAACTGAAATGGTGACTTCCATGTTTGTACTTGATTCAAGTCATGTGTTGGTCTGTCTTACCTCATAATTACTACCAAAATTTATAAGGCCTGTAAGATAAGAATTGTGTTCCTTCTTTAAATGGAATTTTAGAGCAAAAAAGAGCTCAAGAAATCATAATTTTCCACACTGAAATAGACTCTGCAGATGAACCCAGGTGAGCTGGGGATATCAGTTCACATGCCAGTGTAGACATCCAGGAAGATTCCTGTTATCCTGTCTCTCCTCTCCACCTTCTACCTACCTGGTCTCTCCTCTCCCAATCTAGGTACTTAATGTCTTCTGACTTATGACAGAAAAATATGTTTATTTTAGAACATTTTGAAAGGAAGAAAAGAATTAAGATGCAAATGCAAAAAAAAACAAAAAACAAAACCACATCTCCTACCTTCCTCAAAATAACCTCTCTCAAAACAGCCTCCCCGACCCCCCTGGGCCAGGACTAGAGTGCAACCCTGGAAGTGAGTGCCTCCTCAAATCTGTCCCCAAGTTGCCTCACTCTGCTCAGTCTGGGTGCCCCCTCCCCTCAGCCTTGGGGCCCTGGTTACACTTTGCTGTTGCTAGGTTACTGACCTGCCCTCACCTTTGTAAGCAGCTCCTGTGTTAATCCCTCTTGAGCTCTCCCAATTTGAATGTGTCATTTGGTTCCTCTTGAAACACTGACTGCATCTTTCTATGTCACTAAGTTATTTTTTACATTATTTTTAATGGTATATTTTCTACATTTTCATGGTGGATTCCCCAGTATAAAAGTGTGGCAATTTTTAAATTCTAATTCCCTATTGTTAGACTTTCATATAGTTTCCACATAATTATTATTATAAATAATATTGCAAATACTTGGGCATTTCCTTAAGGTAAATTCTTGGTGGAATTTCTGGGTTTATACAGTTTAACCTTTAATCTTCTAGCTTTTGATAGACATTAGATATCAAAATGTACCTAGTTGCAATTTACATTCTTTTATTGCTAGTGAGATTGAACATTGTATTAGACAGTCTTTTCTTTCTTTTTTTATTTTTTTATCATTTGACCTTTAACCATTTTTCTAGTGGGATGTTAATTTTTTTACTATTGATTTATAATGGCTCCCTTTATATATTGACCATTAATCTTTTATCATCTGTTATACATATTATTGCCTCATTTGTTGCTTGTCTTTTATTTTTATTTATTGGAATTTAGGAATTTCAGATTTTTATCTCTATCCACTTTTCATTTTTGAATTCTTTCTTTGCTTTTATTCTTAGAAAGGCCTTTCTGTCTCCAATAAACTCATATAAATATTTTATATTACTTTACTCATTCTGATGTAGTTTTATATTTCATGTTTAATTCTTTGAGCTATTTGGATTTTTTTTTCCTGAATAACCAAATGCCCTAGCATCTTTAGTTCCTTAATTTAAATGTCAGTTTTATCACATATCAAATATTTATTTATGCTTGGAGCTGTTCCTGGACTTTCAATTCTGTTTCATTGAGCTGTTTTATTCTTGTGACCATAATCCTTTAATTATTGTAGCTTTACGGGAAAAGTTAAATAATAGGACATGCTCTTCTCCTCACTACACCCCAGTAACTTTCTATTTCAAAAGATTTCTTGACTATTCTGCTACATTGATTCTTCCAAAGGAAGTTTAGACTTATTTTTTGAAGTTGCATTGAGAACTTAAAATCTGGATTGTTATTACTTTATCCTTATAAATTAATTTAAAGATAATTGATATTTTTAAAATATTAAACCTTCCCAACTAGATATATGGATGGTTCTCTATATTTCAATATATTTTAAACTTTAAGACCTTCATAAACTTCATTTTATCATTTTCTCTGTATATGTACTACTGATTTAATACAGATTTTAATTTAAAAGCTTTCTGCTTTAAATTTACTAAAGTATGTGCTTAATATTAAAAATGGGCAGTGAAAATTATCAAATGGCTTTTTGACATTGAGAGGATCATTTTTTAAAATAATTGCATTAATAGACATTAATATTAAACTATCCTTACACTCCTGGGATAAAGCCCATTTGATCATCATCTACTATTCTTTTTTTTTAGTGCTGCTGGATTGAACTGCTAGTATATCTAGGATTTTTGCTTTTCTGGTTGTAAGAAAACTTGGTTATTACTCTCTTTTGTACATTTTTAGGTTTTGTATCACAACTGTGCTAGCTTTGTAAAACGTATTGGGAAGCTTTCTATATTTTTCTCTAATGTGACACATTTTTTATAGCATGGGAAATTTCTGCATCTATTAAGCTTTTATAGCTGGTATGAATTTTACACAAGTTCAGAGGTACAGATATGTAACTGCCTTTATTTTTCAAAACCACACACTAACTTAGTTCAGGATAGCCCATTTCTGCTGATGAGAGAAAATTTGTGCCTATAAATTTAAGTCACTTTTATATTTAAATGCATCAATTCAGAGTATAAATGCAAGTCAATTTAATATCCCCTCCTCCCCCCTCTCTCCCCTTTCCTGGGGTGATCTGAATTCCAGGAGTTTTTGGCATCTTTCTAGCATGGGATTAGGTTATCTGGCCCAGGTGCTGTCCATCCTCTCATTCCTAGCACACAGGCTGGCATCGTGTGCTGGGGGGCCCGGCAGAGCTACTACCTTTAGTTGGCAGCAGGCCTATGAACACTACATATTCCTTGTCCTGATGGCAAGACTCACCAGGTTTGTCCAACTGCCTATTCACTACGTATAGGTCCCAAGGGTGTGGCTGCTTCTCCTGAACTGCCCAGGGGTGGAGGGATCAACGGAGGCTGCTTCTAGACCCACCCTCCCAAATGACCCACTTAGCCATTTTGATTTTACCAACTTTTTCCACGTCCTCCAAATCTCGGCGCGCAATGGAAGCCAGGCTTTGGGCCTCTGCTCTGGGGATTCTTTTAAAACCGTCTGGGGTTTCTCTCACCATGCCCTTAACTTTCAACCCAGAGAGTCGGGGTGCTGACTGTGCTTCAGAGACTCTTTTTCTGATGTCTCATCAGTGTCACCTTCAAAGCCCTTTCCTTCTTGCCAGCCAGTTGTTCTCATCAATTTTAGGGTGAGAAAACTTTATTTTGTGATCATAAATTCTGTGTCCTCAGTGGTTTCATTTATGATCCCTGATTTACAAAATCAAGTCTTTTGGAAAACAAAACAAAATAAAAATAACTTCTTGAAAAGCAAGTGGTTTTGGTGTTTAGGCTGTATCTCTCCAGGGAGGTAAAACCTTCTCTGAAACTCAAAGTTGAGCCATGACTCCTTGTTCCATGTTGATGGTGGGTGCCTTTAAGTTAAAGATGATGAGCTGCTGGGTGACAAAGAGAAGCAGGGAATTATTTTTAATGAAAAAAAAAGAGTGCATGTTAAATGTTAAATAAAATATCCTACTGTATTTGAAATCATTTTCCCATAAAATCACCTGTATCTGGTATATATGTCCAGATGGTAATTCTTTGATAACATTTTCATTTTTTTCCATTGTTATTCATTTCTTTGCGTTTTTTTTCCTTTTTGTATGTTTGGATGTCTTATATATTCTTATGAACTATCAACTTGATCAGTGCTTTCACGTTTATTAACATAGAGTTGTACATGCTATTCATAATTTTTAAAATACCATTTGTATTTTAAATGGTATTTTATGTGGTTAAACCCCTTTTCTTACCTTACTGGTGGCTTCTCTCTTTTGCTTACATCTGTCAGGGTTCAAATGTAGAAAATAGAATCCTTCTAACTGGGTAAGGCAGAAGCAAATCTTGTTAGCATGATAAATGGCTTGCAGAATCGTTGGAAAGGCTGAAGAAACAGACTATAAGTTGAACTCTCAAAGACAACTTCCTAAACTATGCACAGACACCGAGGGAGTTCTTACATGCACCACCTCTGTGCCTGCCATTTTTAGCACTTTGTATCATCTCAATTAAGTCTCACAAAACTCTATGAGCAGGACAAAAGCAGAGACCAACGGTACATCAACAGGCCTAAAGGGCAGGGAACCAGGACTAGAAATCATGTTTCAGGTGTAGCATAACCACAGACTAAAGCAGGGTCCAGGTGAGCCATGAGGTCTAGGTGGTAATGAAAAGTGACTAAAAGCCAGACAGATCAGGGACAGCCAGTAGCTAATAACAGAAGCCAGAATTCTGGACTAAATCAGATCCTGAGATAGAATTATTTTCTTACTGGGTAAGTCCTTAATTTGATTCCTGCCCTAGAAAGATAAAAATGGTCCCAGAATATGGCACCATGGGATCAACAATGTGCCTCCCTGACCAAATGGGGGAAAAGAATTGTAACAAAATAAGGTATCAGTGGCCAAGAGAGTTCAGATAGAGTTAAGAGGCTATTCTGGAGGCTACTCTTACATAAGCTTCAGCTAGATATTGCTATTTACCATGGTTTGCCAAACCCCACCAAAACCATTCCTGCCAACTCTAATGAACACCTAGGGCTCTATCTGAGAGTCTACAAAAGTTTCATGCGCTATGATTACTTTCCAGAAACCTACAACCTCCAGATGGACTCCTAGGCCAGGTAAGTCTTGAGAGCCAGAGAGTTCGGCTCTCTAGAACATCAACTAGTTCCATCCCCCTATCCCATATTATCGACAGCCCTTCTCAACATGAAAATATTAGAATGGGTATAGCCCAAATACCGCTAAAGATTGGGAGAAAGATTGGGAGAAGTTATAACCGAAAAAATAGGATTTAACAAATGAGTATGACTGCTGAATCATTACATCAATATTTCTTTTAATCCAGTGTCTTGGAGCAGCTAGAAAGAAAAACCTAAAATTGTGGAACTGTAACCCATACCAAACTCTGAAATCTGTTCTATAACTACTCGTTACAATGTGCTTTGAAATTTATTGCTATTTTGTTTATATGTTATATTTCACAATTAAAAAAAAATGATCCTATGATACATGGTTGGATCTGGGCAGGGCTATAAGATGGGGAATTTACTATGGTGAGCTACAAACAGGGTGGAGACCAAGTGTGTGTTGGTGGTGCAGATATCTCCCCTAAGGGGTTCAAGGAGAATGAGCGGTGGATTACTGACCTGGAAGCCCAGCAAGGCCCCACTCATCTTCACATGGAAACCTAAAGACCTATAGAGCTGGTCTGGCTTGTACTCTCGGGCCATGCAGGTTGCACACCTTTACTGTGCCTAGTGGCTCCACTTGCGGCTGGACAGAGGGGCCACAGGTCTGCAGGATGCTGGCCTCCCCCACTATGGGTGCCTTCCAGAAATTAATCCATAGCCTCAGAACACTGATATACTTTAGACCTGTAGCCCCTTGTCTAAGTTCCATGTGTGTATTTCCCATGGTATAATGTCAAGTCTCCTTGCCCTGATTTAAAAAATTAGCTCCATCAAGCTTCAAGCAATCCACACTTCCCCCAGTTTGCCAACATTTAAAAAATAAATAATAAACACTATTCATAGAGTAGTTTTAAGTTTTCAGAAAAGTCACCCAGAGAATATTGAGTTCCCATATATCCTCCTATATAGTTTCCCCTATTATTATCCCGCATTGATGTGGTATATTTATTACAATCGATGAACCAATAGTGATACGTAATTAGTAACTAAGTTTATAGTTTACATTAGGCTTCACTCTTTGTGTTGTACAGTTCTATGGAATTTGACAAATGGGTAATGTCATGTATCCTCCATTATAGTATCAGACAGAAGAGTTTCACTGCCCCCCAGATGCCCTGTGCTGCACTCCTTGCCCCATCATCCCTGAACCCATGGCTCTTCCAGAATATCGTATAGCTGGAAGCATATAGAATGTAGCCTTCTCAACGTGGCTTCTTTCACTTAGCAAGATGCATTTAGGATTTCCCCAGATCATTTTGTGGCTTGATAGTTCATTTCTTTCCTTTTTTTTTTTTCTACTCCATCGTATAAACGTGCCACAGCATATTTCTCCGTTCACCCATGGAAGGGCATTTTGGTTGCTTTCAATTTAGGGCAATTATGAGTGAAGTCACTATAAACACTCATGTGTAGGTTTTCACGTGGGCGTAAGTTTCCAACTCCTTCGGTAAATACCTAGGAGTGTGGTTGCCGGATCATACGGCACTCACCAGCATTTTAAGATAATAAATAAGTTCGTATTTATCCTGTCCCACCTGCCTGCCCCCTCCCCCTGCCACCCGCCAGCCGTTGCTTATCCAAGTTGTAGAAGACTGACTTGATTCGCCAGTCTTCTTACCTAAAGCTCTTTGCAGCGTCTTATCATGTTAGCTGCCTTTTCTCCAGGCCCTGGGAACGTCCTCGTGACTTGAGGGGTCTGGGGGGCGCAGCACGGAGCGCTCCAGCGGGCAGCAGTGTGACTCTGTGCCTGCGGGCGGCAGACGGAGGGAAAAAACAGTGCCTACACCTGCTCAGCTTGAGCAGCCGAGCGGGGCGGTGCTTCCGATCTAAGGTCATCAGACTTACGAAGCCCAAAGCAGGGATGGGTTTAAAAATTAGCCCACAGCAGCATTTAAACGGAAAAAAAGATACTTGCATAATATCAAAGTACTTCCTCCCAAATATTTAGTAATTATAGAGAGGAGAGCAATGAGTTTATGGTGGAAAATCCCAACAGACCCCACCTTAATGAAGCGGCCGGGATCAGCATCACCAGTGGTACATGTGCGTAATGCGATGCTCTGAGAGGGCACGTGACCTCTGTGTTCTCCTGCTCCAGTTGTGATGACCTCATCTAATCAGGAGGAAACATTCTGCAAGCATCTAATCAGTGACCTTCGAAGGTGTCAAGGTCATGAGAGGCAAGGGAAAATCGGAAAACTCTTACCGATTGAAGCTGGCTAAGGAAACATGTCGACTAAACGTAAGGTAGGATCCTGAACTGGATACTGGATCAGAAAAGGGGCGTTAGTGGGAAAACTTATAAAATCCAAATAAATCCTATACTTTAATTGGTAGATAGTATCAACACTAATATGCTAGTTTTGATCATTGTTCTGTGGTTATACAAGATGTTAACGTTAGGTGAAGCTGTGTGAAGGGTACAGAGGCAACTCTCTGTAGTATTTTTGAAGCTCTTCTCTGTAATTCTACAACTAACTGGAAAAAAAAAATTACAAGCTAATGGAGGTGGGCCAAGGAGCTGACCAAAGGAGAGCACAGGCAGGACCCCAGAGCCCTTCCTTGGTGTTTGTCTCCGTTTGTGATTCTACCCTCATTTGTGATTAGAGTTTGACTCCTCCATTAGCCTTTTAGGAGGAAGCTCCGTGGACCTGGCATCCCTTGTATCCTCAGTCCCTGGCACAGAGTGGGCACGCAAAGCTTCGTTGAATGAAGGAATGGATGAATGAATGAGATCACCGTTTCTGCCATGGAAACAGACTCAGCCTCCACAATGGGGATCACACCATTCCGAGGTGTGCGCTAAGCCATGTATCTGATTCTGTGTCTTTCACTGACTTGAACTATTGTACAAATGCATAAATTGTAGATAATTGCACTAAAATGCAATTTTTGTCTGTAGACAAGTAAATAAATTCAGTCAGTTGTAAGTTCTATTGCCTTTCTTGTCCCACGGTGGAAGAAGCCAGTTTGCACCATTTGCACATTCATTTCAATATCCCTGACCCATGAATGTGTACATTCTCTAGCCTGTCCCTTGGACATCTTACCACTGCCTTCATTAATTATGAATTAAATAAAAATTTTAACGTGTTTACTTTATACCCATATGAGCCATGATTTTACCTTTTTGAAAATATTCCTTTAACACTCCTATATCAATGACATATATCATTGGGTATTTAAGCAAACCCAAAGGGATCAATTAGGTAGTGGTTATTCACTCATACAAGCACTTCCTATGTAAGCCATTCTATCACATCCAATTTCCAAGTGCTTATGTAGCTTTTCAGGGACACATCCCTGAGTGCAGACAGGCGTGCTTGTGTATAAGATAGTACTCCTGCCTTATACACACAAAAAAACAAAAAAGAGAGAATACATATTTTTATATAGATCCTCTGTATTGCAAGGAACCTTTTCACCCTTGTAATGATGGTATAGTCAACATGAGTGTCAGTAATGAAAACGCCTGATTTAACAGAGAAAAAGATAAGAACTTTCCAGGAGTTCCCATCCACCCATCCATTCACTCGACAAATAGTTATTCAACAAATATTTACCAAGTGCCTGCAATGTGTAGCACTCAGTGCTAAAATGCAGTGGGGAAATAAAGGAGTAAAATCTCTTTGGTCAGGTTGAAAACCAATTTCCTACCTCACAAATGGGACTAACCGCATGAACCCTACCCAGAGAGCACAGCCTTGCTAGATATGGGCGGGTCAGAGAGCTGTCTCTGCCCTGGAGGGTGGATGGGGAGGAACCCTGGCCCAAAGGAAGATGAGGACTGCGGCTCTCTCCAGCATAGGCAGGGACACAGAGGCCAGCTGGCAGAGGGTGGCTGGCATTTTCCCAAGGTAGTCACCTGCAAAGGTTCCAGTGGCCATGGTAGACCATGCAGAGAAGTCCTGCAGAGAAGACCTTCTTTCAAGGGGCCCTGGCAGACATCATGGCATGGTCTATTTATGATTCAAGGCCCAAGAGGCTCTTCTACTTTATGAACAATGTGGTGACATTCTCATTACAGTGGCATTTGCCTGGGAAGCTTATGCCCCTCAGAAGGAGATTTTCCCAAGGTCCTCTACCTGTGCAAAGACATAGTAGCTGCTATCTAGAAATAGACAACCTACTTCAGGAGGCAAAATTTGTGTGTGTAGAAAGTCAAGTCAGCTTAAGTGTTATAAGAATCCAGAGGACTTTTTAGGAAAAGCCTGGAGAAGGCAATAGGCATGAGCTGGACCCTGAAGGAGTGGTCAGATTTGATTTCAGGGTCAAAGAAGGTGGAGAGCTGGACTGAGTTGATTATTGTCTCCCCCACCTCCTCCAAATCCATGTCCATCCAGAACCTGTGAATGTGGCCTTACTTGGAATAGGGTCTCCACAGATGTAATCCAGTTAAATGAGGCCATACCAGATTCAGGTAGGCCCTAAATCTAGTACAGCTGGTATCCTTATAAGGAGAGGGAAGTTTGCAGACAGACACACATGGGAAGACAGCAGAGAGTAGAAAACTAATACAAGGGTCTTCCCAGGTTAGGGTATGGTGGAGTCCCAGAACAGAGGGGGTGGTGAGCCAGAGGAGTCCAAGAGTCAAGGACAGTGCGGGGACCCTGAGGGTTGGGGACGTTATTCTCAAGCATGAGAATAAACCCTGGAAAGGGATGCCTCACAGTGGTGCTTATTCTGGAAGAGGGGCTGTCAGAATCAGGCCCCATGTGAGAAGCTCACCTTCCATGGCCAGCCAGCAGAGGAAAATGCCCTACAGTCACTCGTCTTGGAATCCTTTCCCTGGGTATCAATAAACATAAATGGGCTGGGCCCTGGGCTAGCTTTCCAAGAAAGGCCCTTTGGTTCCACCAGACTGCTTTCCTCTCCAGCAGGATTGACTGGGAGGGCCCTGGCAGCCTGGAGGGAACCTGGCAAGTGAGACATAGGGGTTGGGAAGGGGAGGTAGCAATAAAGTCAACTTTACCATATTCACAGCATTGCCCAGAGCTATCTGATAAACATACCGAAACACCAAATCAGTCCCTGGAGTTGGAAAGGACTGCCAGGACAGCATGGTGGGACTTAACACAGGCCAGGCTGAGAGGTGGCATGGTTGGCTTCAAATCCAGCCTGTCATTTACCAACTGTGTACCTTGGACAAGGTTCTTATACTCTCTGTGCCTCAGTTTCTTCTTTGAAAAATGAGGATACTCACTTCACTCCTCATGCAGTATTTGTGAGGATAAAAACAGATGACCCTTGTAAAGAACATGAAAGAGTAGAAAGCAAAGGCTCAATAGAACTAAGTTAATATCCATTAATCCAGTGAGCTTTTGGATATTTACCAGCAGAATTATTTTTTGAGAAAAAAAAATCTTAAGCAGAACTTCAATACTGAAAACAGATCAGTGTTTGGGTGGAAGCAGGGATTTGCCTGGAGCCCCTACCAGCCAACATCCTCTACCCCACTGTGCCGTTTGAAAGGATTAAGTACCCTAGAAAAGCCATGTTATAATCCTGATCCATCTGGAGGCAGTCGTTTCTTTTAAACCCTATTCAACACTGTATGCTGTAAACTTGATTAGATTATCTCCACGGAGATGTGACTCACCCAATTGTGGGTATTAACATTTGAGTAGAGGGAGATGTGACTCCACCATTCCAGGTGGGTCTTTATTAGTTTGCTGGAATCCTTTAAAAGAGGAAGCATTTTTTGGAGAAAGCTTCAGAACAAGATAACCACAGAAACGGTTAGAGCCAGAGCCCATGCAACCAGATATCTTTGAAGATAAAGAAGGAATATGTCTCCCAAAGAGCTTCATGAAGCAAGAAACCTGGAGAAGAAGCCAGCAGATGCCACCACGTTTGCCGTGTGCCTTTCCAGTTAAAAGAGAAACCCTGAACTTCATTGGCCTTTCTGGAGTGAAGGTAACCTCTTGTTGATGCCTTAATTTGGACATTTTTACAGACTTGTTTTAATTTGGACATTCTCATGGCCTTAGAACTGTAAACTTGCAACTTAATAAATTCACCTTTTTAAAAGCCATTCCATTTCTGGTATATTGCACTCCAGCAGCTAGCAAACTAGAACACCCGCTCTGCACCCCCAACAGCTCGTAAGGCACCTCTGTAGAGCCTGGTTGAAAAACCACTGCTCTGAATTCCCTAGAATGGAATCCCTTCTGCAGTGCCCTGGCCCCGGGCATCATGGGGCCTGTGTCTAAACACTTTGCGGATGGTGCCCTCGGGGCTCCCCAAGAGGCGCGGCAGGGCAACGGCTATTCCATCAGGAAGCCTGCCTCTGCATAGCTTGGTCTACCTGCCCTCTGCAACCACAGAGAATGAGGCTCCCCCACCCGTTCCACCCCCACCCTACTGGCATGGCTTGGGAAATAATTACACTGGAAGATGCTGCTATGAAAGGAAAGCAGTCCACCTGAGTTCCAGAAAGATCCACCCGATGACGGCAGGGGCCTTCCTAACAAGGCCCCTCCCCAGGTAAGGTCTGGGGAGAAGAAGATGAGACGGTCCAGGAAGGCCACCCTCGCCTTTCCTTGGAGGCATCAAACCACTCACCCGGGGAAGAGCCAGAACCAATTGATCTTTATTCCTTGGCTGATGTCCCAAATGCTCTGAAGCATGGTCCAGGCCTTTGTCGTCTCAGATCACATATGAGCAACCATGGTTCTGGCCTAATGACTTGGCTGCCAGCCAAGGCAACCTTCCACTAGGCAACCTCACAGCCGTTAAGCCACATTCCACTCACAACCTTATAATCCTCAAACCAAAGGCTGCCCCAAAGGGATTGGTGCAGGGACTTGTTGGAGAGGTGCTTGGAGGCCCAGCCACTGTCCTTGTGTCAGGAGGCTGCTCACTGGCTCTGTTGCCACATGGAATTCCCACGTCACAGCTTGGGGGCTCCGGTAGGGCCTGAAGATTTGTGTGTGAGGTCTAGTCCCCCTCCAGGAAAAAAGGTTGAGCTCAGAGAAAACAGCCTCTGAGACTCATTTCAAATATTCCCTCCACTGCAAACTCTTCCTCATTCCCTCTGCATTGAGGCCTTTCTTCCTGTGTCATCTTATCTGGTTTATTCCTTTATGGTAGCTCTTAACACAGGCTGACTTGTTTCGTTGTCGGGTAAGTAAATGCTTATCTATCCCATTACACTTTGAAGGCAAACATTGCGTTTTGTTTATTGTGGTGGTAATCTCTAAGGTTTAGAACACTTTTTTGCACATAGTTGGACCCAGCGGATGTTTAAATAGAATTGGCAGCTATTCTAGCCACTGTTCCCAGAGGAGACCAGCTAAATTTGTCTCCAGACCCAGTGTAGAACACTGGACTTTTCTCATTGCATGTCGATATGTGGCAAAGAGCCTTACATCCTCAGTAGTACACACTACCTGGCCTGGCGAGGGCCCAGAGAATGACTGTCAGCTGAATGAATGAATGAATGAATGAATGAATGAAGGGGAAGGGGCATGGGAAGAGATGTTGAAGAGAGTCTGAAATCTCTTGCAACAGGTGTCAGTTTGGACGAACTACAAATCAAAGAGACAGAGTTTGTCTCCAACAAAAGAACGTTTGTGTGAACAAGTTTTGGACAAAGGCCTGGAAATCTGAGCTGCTGAGGCTATCCGAGCATGGATTAGTAGGAACACGGGCTTGGGATTCAGACAGGTCTGGGGGGGCAGGGGGTGGCTCCATCTCTTCCATTTACTAGCTGTATGGCCTTGGATCAGGGCGCCCACGTCAGAGGGCTACTGGAAGGATTCGGTGGGCCCAGGCTGCTGACCTACTCACACACTGCCTAGCCCGTAGCAAGTGCTCCACAAGTGGAAGCTGTCACTGTCATTAGAATAGCCACAGCAGTACTGGGCACTCGAGTGGCTCAAGAGACCCGGGAGGCAGAGAGCAGAGGTGGAAAACCTGTCCTTTCTGCAGAGAGGCTCAGGAAATGTTAAAGAACATCTGAACACCTTCAGCCTGTTAGATCTGTTGGTCCTGCAGGCTCCTGTTAAGGCTCTCCGAGAAGTGGATCAGGAAAGCTCCAGGGGGCTTTGATGTAGTACAGCAAGATGAAGGGCCAAGCTGAGCAGAACGCAGGGCCCCTCTGCAGACCCATAGCCCTGAGGACCCCTTCTGGAAGAGAAGCCCCTTGCTGAACCAGTTGGCAACTTGTGAGCAGTTAGTCTTTCAGTTTGATAGAATGTGTCTCATTTTGCTCCCATCAGATTTAGAATTCCCCCTGGTTTAAGGGGAAAAAAGCTAAACAAATACACGGTTGTGAGGCCCTGTGTGCCCACTTCACCCTCCTTGTCTCCTTTAATCCACATGACAACATTACGATGAGTGGATTCCATGCTCTCTCTAAAGAAGCAGGCCCAGGGAGAGTAAAAAGCTTGGCTGGGATCACATGGCTAGTAGTGGTAGGTCCATGAGCCACACCCAAAGCCCACACTCCATCTCAGGAAGGAAACCCTCTATGCCTGGCTCCATCATCTATTCTCTCTTCCCATGGCTTCCTTGAGGCAGTGCTGTTGGGGCCAGTTTGAAGGGTCTCCACCATGACCCTGTTAATGCTCACAGATGCCCCAGCAGGAATGGGTTTGTTATAGGGCCCCTTGGAAAGAAGACAACTGTTTAATTCTTTAAGGAAGAATGAACTCCCCACCAGGCCTTGGTTTCCCACCTGGAGAAGATGCTCTTACCTTTCCTCCAGCTCTCAGAGATGTTGTAAGGTGAGGGACAAAGCCAAACAGGGCATTCCACGTCACTCCTGAGACTCTCTGGCCCTGCCTCAGACCTGCACGCTGCCCCCACACTGCCCCTGACCTGTGCTCAGTACTCCAGCAGCTCCTGCTCCTGCTCCACCGGTCCCCTGCTCCTCTGAGCCTCGGCACTTGTGCACATGGGATACCTTTTCCAAAGCATCTCTCAAAGCCTTTCCTGGTCCTCACCCCTGTAACACAACCATGGCCACCTCCCTACCCTGTGGATGCTTCACTGGCTGAGCTCAGCACACCAGTGGGGATGTTGTTTGTCCCGATGCCCTGGTAAGCTGTGAGTGCATCAAGAGTGGGGTCTATATCTTGTTCATCTTTGTATCTTCATCATTTGGCATGTGCCTGTCTCTGGTCTTTGTTGTTTAATACTGTGATTCTTGGCCTGGCTGCTCACTAAAACCAACAGGGAAGTAGTTTTAAAACACTGATGTCCAGGTCTTCCCTTCAGAGGTTCTCATTTAATCTGCAGTGGAGCCAGGTATTGGTATCTTTTTAGAAGCTTCTTAGGTGGTCTAATGTGCTGCTAGGATTGAAAACCACTGGTTTAGTGTGTGAATTTCCATTGACTCCTTGAACATCCGGAAGGGAATTTTCTTGTAGGAAAGCAAGGGTGTGGTTCCAGGTGTGATTATTTAAAACCCAGCAGAAAACTCTGGTCCTGAAAACCAGGAACGTGCCACAGGCTTGGCCACGTGTTGTAGGAGCAGTGATTGCCCATTTTGGCAGAATATTATTTGAGTCTGGACCAGGCTGGCAGAACCTAGGTTTGAACCAGGGGTTGTTCCCCATTCTTCTGGAGCTCCAGTCCACAGTCGTAGGGGACGGGACACTTGCTCTACACCGAGAAAGGCTCCCAATCCTGCCTCCCTCTTCTTCCTGACTATGAGCCTTTTGCTCAGCATGGCCAAGCACTGCGCAGCTATCTCGGAACCCTGGCCTCAATGGTTTTCCTCTCTATCCTCTGCACCTTTCTTTTGTGCATCTGTAGTGACTCTGCTGCCTGCCTCACCAGACATCTTGAATAAAAGGAGAAATGGTCAGAGGATTGTCTCTGTGGTTTCCACTCTTTTCCTTAGAATCCCTGGAAGGAGGAATGCCAGAAAACCACCCAGTCTTCTTTTCCTATTCTTTCCCACCCTACACACTAGCTCCTCCCTGGAACTTCCCTGGAACTTTCCCCAACTGCCTCCCCAACGGCCAACTGCTGTACAGGGCTCCCCCCCTCTGCTGCTCCAGGACCCCTCCCCAACATTCTCTTAATTTCAACACCAGCAGAAAACCCCAATCGCCTGAAAAGGCCCAAACTGTGAGGCATCCTGGAGGGAAATTTCTCCCCACCTTCTCCAGCCCACAAACCTGCCAAGATTTCTCACCTCCTGGCAGCCACCAGCCAACGGCTCCCATACTGCTCTGGGTAAGTGGCACTTGGCGTGAGGTAGGAACTTTCAATAAAGAGAGAAGAAAGAAGGAGGAAAAGTCTCAGAGAGAGGAACCGTGGCCTAGGGAGCTGAAGGGAATTCATATTTAGGGTGGTAGTTCTGATTTCATTTAGCATCATTCAAGAACATGATGGGCAGTTGTTTGTTTTTCTGAACATCCAACATTTCTATAACTCTCCCCAGAAAAGATGTTTGGCACATTTCTCACTGATAAGAGTTCTGGTTTGAGATTGGAAGTGAGGTTAATGGGTTTCTTTTCTTTGTGATGACCTACTCTCCCTTTCCATAAAATAGGAAGAAGAATCCCCTTTCCTCCCATCCTTAGAAATGTGGAGAGAACCAGGGATTGGGTCTGAAAAGTGGGTGCTTCCCAAAAGGAGATTGCGAGCTAAAATGCAGGTGTGGTAGACTCTATGTTAAATTCTCACGTCCACAAAAACAGACAAAATGTTCACCCTTCCAAAGATGATGTGGCAGGAAATGAATGTGTGAAGTGCCACCATTTCCTTGTGCCTCTGGGAACTTCCATTCTTTAGGTTAAGGTATGCATTAATATATACAATATATGGCAGAAGAAAGGAAACTGTTTGGCCAACATTTGATTGCTACGGCTACCTGAAAGGAGAATTTGTGTCACTGAAGTGAAGTGTCCCAGGACCCCAACCTCTGGTCAGTGGTCTGGCAGAGTATTTGGATAAAAAGAGGGGTGGGGCACGGGCTAAGGCTAGGCTTATCTCATAGAACCTTTCCTAATCCCTTGACTCTTGGGGAATTTAACTGCTCAAAAAACCTTCCTCTGGAGCTCTCCTTACTCTATCCAGCCCCGCTCCCCCCTAACCCTCCACCAATTCGGTTATCTTCTACTTGATGAGCTAGAGATCTGAGATTCAAAATGTGCTATAAAGCAAGCAAGCATTTCTTAAGACAACAACAACAAAATAAATTGCATTGGGAATATTTTTCATCCCAAGATAACTTCCAAATTAGTCATCTGGGATGAAAGGTGAATAAAGAGCAGCAAATAATAGTTGATTACTGAAAAATGGCCCACGTGTGTGTTGGGATACTTTGGGGTTCTTAACTGTTCTTTAAATTTGAAGGACAACAAAAGGTCAAGAGTGTCATTTTAAATGTGGGTGTTCGCTTATTTAATGATTTATTGAGCATCTACTGCATTCAAAGTACCATGGGGGGGTGCAGAGACCATTGGGATCTCACAAGATGAACTCTGTGCCAGAAAACTAGAAAAGAAGGAAGAAGTCCTTAAACACTATAGAGGGAGAAACAAACATTGTTCTGTGAGCTCAAATGAGACATAGATTATATCTAATGGAGATGGAGGTTTGATGTTTAGGAAGTCACGATCTGCTCCTCCCACCCCTACTTCCTTCCATCCTCAAGTGCTAACTGAGCACCTGCTATTTCCGAGGCCCTGAGCTAGGTGACAGAGATACAGCAATTCACAGTTTACGTGTGTAAATAAAACAAGGAAACAGGATTTAACAGAGTTCAAACACTTTTCTATTCTGTGGCCGTCTATATTAGTCTTCAGAGCAGGGACCCACAGCATTTTTCCTCTGGCCACAGAAACCAAAGGCAAACACTAGCCTGGAGAGTAAGCTCCAAAAGATTGCTCTAACCTGTTTGTCCTCTTTTCCTGGGGCTGGAATAATTCTGGGCAGAGTCAGACCTCTGTGAATATTTATTGAACGACTGTCTCTAAGGGCCCTTCCGTTTCTCACACTCTGGGTGCCATTATTGAGGTGTGGCAGGTAATAATCTTAGGCACAAACGTGGGTGTACAGCAAGTGCCATGAATCCTGCTTTAAACCAAAACAAACCTAACTTCTCTAATACCTGTCCAGCAAGGTGGACAGGAAATTTAGCCCCAGCCCTCCTGGTGCATTCACCCAGGCCCCCATATCCTGAGGTCTGTCAAGGGCATGGAGTACTGAGAGGGGAGTGGGGTTGGTGGACAGCAAGGGTGCACAGTGGAGCAGGCAGACACTGGGACTGGTCCAAAATTGGAGCTGCTCCCCAAGACTACCAGGTGAGAATAACGAGGGAAGAAAGAATTGAGCATTTTGGCAGGTGGATGAAAGAAGCAAAGGTTTGCCAAAAGAAGCATAGGCATCAGAGTGAAGAAAGTCAGAACAGGTAAGGAGAAAGAAGAGTGGCTAAGGGACTGGAGTTCACAATGAGATGAAAGACTAGGTGCCGTGGGATAATAAAGTGAGAGAGTAGGAAGGAGAAGAGATTGTGATGAGAATGGCTGAAGTTAAGATTCTAGAGATGGCATGGTTTGCAATGATAGAGGGGAACAGTGTTGGAAGGGGCATGCCTGTGGTTATGGAAGTCACCCAGGTCAATGGCAAGGCTTGGAGCTGGGAGAAGTTCATACGCCAAGTAACAATGTCTTCAGTGAACGAGGAGAGCTAGGAAGACAGATGACATGGATGAGGACTGATTCCAGATGGCATGAGCCATATGGAGTAGGGGTTTTGATAAGAGGGCTGAGGAGTTATGGTCTGGAAGCGGCAATAGGAGTGGGGCTCCACCAAACCCACCTCCCAATCCTGATATATGTGGGGTAGGGAAGACTGAGCAGTCCCCACCTAAAAAGACTGCAGAGAATGGCTTCTCAGTGGGCAGGGAGATTTTGGTTATGATGTGAGGCAGAGAGAGTTATTTGGTTAAATGTTAAGAATGAAGGTGTTTAATATGAAATAGCGAGAATATGCAAACGCGCAGAGACAGAAAGCAGAGTACAAGGTACTAAGGGTTGGGGGGAGGGAGGGGATATGGGGAGTTAATGCATAATAGATGTAGGGTTTCTGTTTGGGGTAATAGGAAAGTGCTGGTGGATGATGGTGAGGATAGTGCAACTTGTGAGTAGGATTAATCCAACTGAATAGTATTGTGATATATTATTACTGGCAGTGATTAGGATGCTTGGCAAAGTTTATGTTGTGTATGTATGCATGTGTACACAAGTAGCAATAACTAAAAGAGTGACTAAAGAGATGATAATTAAATGCAATCCATGACCCAGGACTAGAACTAATAAAGAGAAGAAAAGACATTATTGGGTATATGGAAAAATGGGAATATAGACTGGAATCTTGATATCAGTGTTAAATTGCTTGAACTTGATAACTGTACTTAAAATAGTTACCTAAGTGAATATCTTTGCTCTCAGGAAATGTATAATATGTATACAACCTATTTTCAAATGTTTAGAAAATAGATAGCCAGCTAGATAGATGGACAGATGGACAGAGGGAGAAGTAGAATGATGTGGTAAATTTGGCAAAATGTTAAAAGTTGGTGGCTCTTAGTATCTCGACAGGGGTATGTTGGACTTGTCTGTTTGAGTTTTGTATTATTTGAAGCTCTCCTGTAAGTTTGAAATTATTTCAAAATAGGAAAAAAAGGATGAAGGGGTTCCAATTTAAGAGCTAAAACTACAAAGCTCTTAGAAGAAAACTTAGGGGCAAATCTTGGACTTGAATTTGGCAATGGTTTCTTAAATATGACACTAACAGCATAGACAACAAAAATTAAATAGATTAATTGGGCTTCATCAAAATTAAAAACTTTTGTGCATAAAAGGACACAAGAGCATGAGAAGAAAAGCCACAGAATGGGGAAAATATTTGCAAATCATATTTTTGACTCAAAATCCAGAATATATCAAGAACTACTATGACTCAATCACCAAAAGACAAACCGATCAAAAAATGGGCAAAAGATTTAAATTGACTTTTCTGCAAGTGGGCAAAAGTCAATAAGCACATGAAAAGATGCTCAACATCAGTAATAGTTTTTAGGGGATTACAAATCAAAACCACAATAACATACCACTTTATACCCACTAGGATGGCTGTGATAAAAAATAAAAATAAAAAAACAAGACAATAACAAGTGTCAGTGAGAATGTGAAGAATTGAAACCCTCATACATTGCTGGTGTGAATGTAAAATGATGTGACCACTTTGGTAAATAGTCTAACAGTTCCTTAAAATGTTAAAAAATTGATTTACCATAGGAACCATAATTCCACGCCTAGGTATATTCCCCAAAGAACGGAAAACAGAGACTTGAACAGATACTTGTATACCAGTGTTCACAGCAGCCTTCCTTGCAGTAGCCAAAAAGTGGGAAAGAACCAAATGGCCATCAGCTGATGAATACATATACCAAACTGAGTATATCCATTTGGTGGACTCTTATTCAGCCATAAAAAGGAAGGAAGTACTATTTCATGCTGTAACATGGATGAACTTTAAAAATAGGATGCTAGGGTGGGCCATGGTTCTCGCCTGCCATGCCAGAGACCTGGGTTCAATTCCCAGTACCTGCCCATGCAAAAAAAAAAAAAAAAAAAGTATGCTAATGAAATAAGCTAGCATAAAATAAAGACTTATATTGTCTGAGTCCATTTATATGAACTGTCCAGAATAGGAAAATCCAGAGAGACAGACAGCAGACTAGTAGCTGCCTAAGGCTGGGGAAAAGGCAGAGCCAGGAAGGGAAAGGAGCAGCTAATGGGCTCTGGGCTTCTTTCTGGGGCTGATGAAAATTAGAGAGCAGTGACGGTTGTAGGACCTCAAGCATGTACCAAAAACCACTGAATTGTAACATTAAATGGGTGAATTTTTTTTAAAAAGATGCTCTACAGCTGTTACAAAATGGGGCTGCACGAGTGGTCCAGTGGTTAGAATGCTTGCCTTTCATGCGGGAGCCCGGGTTTGATTCCCAGATCACGCACCAAAAAAAAAAAGACACTCTAAATGGGTGAATTTTAAGGTATGTGAATTATATCTCAATTTTAAACATTTTTAAATTAAGAATGGGAAACAAGCGGGCCACACACACACACAAAAAGAATGGGAAACAAAAAATGAGAGAAATTTTTTCACTGCAGATAGATTCCAGGGACATGAGCGGAAAGGCTTAGGAGGGAGGGTAGGAGTGGGCATCTGTGCCGGGGTCAGAGAAGGAAGTGACAGCTGGTGGTGACAGAGGGCATCTGGCACAGGGGCCTGGAGGATGAAAGAGGTGTCAAGAGGTCCAAGGACACTGGCCCAGGAGGCTGCAGGGGTTGGGGGAAGCAGGCAGTCCCAACCCAGGTGACTGGAGAAAGAGAGGGAGCTCCAGGGCAGACCTGAGGGATCTCAGGATGGAAGCCTGCAGGACTGAGACAGTTGAGCAAAGCAGATGGGAAAGGGGGATTGTGCCTCCCAGAGCGTGAACCTGGTGCCCAGATCTTGGCTTCCAAGTATGAAGCAAAGTCCTGTGAATCCCCAATAGCAACATTAGTTTGAAAATACTGAGAACCACTACTTTGAGTCAGATCTCTCTGTGCATAAACAAGCCAGGGAAGGTTAGATAAATAGGCAAAAAAGGATCCAGAGCTCAGGGCCAACTTGAGTGGTAAGTTTCCCATGTATGTTTATAGAGAGTGATTTTCTCTGTTAAGTGAAAATATGGCCTATCAGAAATAGACATGGCAAGTTTGTTGTGCTTTCCAATGAAAATTTAGTAAGCATCTATGCACGCCAGGCATGGCACCTGGAATGCTGGAGAGAGTCAGGGCCTGCCTCCGAGAAGCTTCTGGTCCAGCATGGGGTGGGGATACAGCCATTAAACAAACAAGTACAAAATAATTCATTGCAAACATATAAGAACAGCAAAGAAAAGAGTAAGGTGCTCTGAGTGTGTATAATGGGGATCTAACAGAGCCCGAGGTGAGTTTCTCCGAGGAAATGACATTTCGGCTACCACCCAAAGGGATCTGCAAGAGGGGGCGGCAGGGAGGAGCCTGGTTCCCTGGGCAGGGGACTGGCTGGAGTGAGCTTGTGAGAGGGGAGGGTGGAGAGGCAGAAGGGCCTGGCGCGGCAGGTGAGGGAAAAGGGAGCAGGCGGAGGGACAGCAGAGCAGCGGGAGCAGCCATCAGGGAGAGTCGGAGTCTAGAATGTAGGTTACGGGGCCTGGTGGGGGTAGGGTATGGGGATCCCATCCTTCAGTTGTGCAGAGTTTCTGTTTGGGGTGCTCGAAAAGTTTTGGTGACGGAAGGTAGAGACGGTGGCACAGCATGCCAGTGTGGTTAAAAGGGGAACTTTTAGATCAGGTGTATGTAGCTAAAATAAACATTTTCTAAGAAGACCTCAGGCCTGCACGCCACAGTGAACCCTTGTAAACGATGGACTAGAGTTGATAGCGCAATTATAAAAATGTTCTTTTGTGAATTGCAATAAATGTCCCACACCAATGCCAGGTGTTAATAATAGGGTGGGTTGGAAACTGTATTTTATGCATGATTTTTCTGTAAACCCCCAACTTCAAATATTAAAAAAAAGGGGGGGTGGGGGTGGGAGTGGTAGCAGAGCAGAGGGGTTAAGGGACTGGCCTCTGGAGCCAGACTGCCAGGATTCCAATCCCAGTTCTGCCACCTACCACCTGGGCAAGCAAGGTCTCGTTGCCTAACCTCTCTGTGCCTCAGTCCCCTCCTCTGCAAAATGGGGTGATGATACCATCCACGTCAGAAGGGTGTTAGGAAGATTCAGTGGTAAACATGTCCGGCACATACTAAGTACAGAATTAGCACCTGGGAGTGGAGGGGGGGGTGGTGACAGGAACAAGCCCACCAGGAACCCTCCCCACCTCCAGGCAGCCATTCATTCTGTACCAAAAGCTATTGTCATCTCGAGTGGCTGCCACTTAGCAGACAAAAGTCTCTGGGCCGTGGGTGACAATCCAGGCAGCATTGTCTCTCCTCTGAGCTCCAAGAGGACAGGGACCAAGTCCACCCTAGACCCTGGGGCGTGGTGTTGGGGCGCGGGGGAGGTGCTCGATGCTTGTTGTAAATGCATGAATGAATCAATCGCTCGTCTGTGGAAAAACACCCACACTGTCCGCAGTTTACTGAGCATTTACTGTGTCCGGTTCCTTACAAAATGCTTTACATAATTCACATCCTTCTCACAATGATCTTGCCAGGAGGCTACTGTTGAACATGTTCCAGTAGGAGAGAGCTTGGGAATAAGTTCTCAGAGGCCGTAGGAAGGTGGGCTCTGTCCGTACTTAAGGGAGCATAACGATTGAAAAAGAAGGGCTTTTTGCTATAAGCTGGGATCCTGGAAGCAGGAATTCAACGGGGAAGCAGGCAATGCTGAAAATAGTTTCTCTAAAGAGCTAGCTGCATATATTTTAGAGTTATGATCTCATCTTCCATAGCAAGGCACAGGGGTGACGGGGTCAATTTACTTGTTTCTGGAGGGGGGAGATGGTGCAACCTAGGGAGGCCGAGCTCCCCCCCCACCAGGAGCCCAGCAGAGCTTAGAACCCAGGACTGCTGGAGAAGCTCCCTCTACTCCCCCCTCCATTGCCTTTGATCTTCTCCCCGCCCACTCCAGTGCTAATCAGAAGCCCACACACACTCCTTCCTGCTGGAGAGGGCCTCAGTCTCAGCCCAGAGGCCCCCTCCCCCACCAGCGCCGTGCTGGTACACGCCTCCCCCTTCCAGAGCAGCTTTGCTTGGCCTTCTTCTCCAGAGACCAGTATTTTGGGAAGAGTGCTGACTTCAGCACGGCCACAAGGTACAGTTGGCGGCACCCTTCTGTCCTCAGCTGGCCCTACAGAACAGGCCTCTGTGCAACAGCCTCTCTTCCGTAGGGTCACAGCGCCCAGCCACAGCCACCCACCGGACAGCGGTGTGGGGCTGCCCAGAGGCTGTCGAGACTGGTGGAGGAGGAGCTAAGAGTTGGAGAGGGAGAGCTGGTATGAGGGACACAGCCCAGCAAACCCCTACTTTTCTTAGGAAGAGAGGTGAGACAGGGCTCAGTGAGTGTCCCACGGCACCCACCCGAGTGGGTCAAGCCTGGGGTCACCAGCTTCCCAGAGTTTGCTTTAAAGCCAAGGGAGCAGGCTGGACTTTGGCCAACTCACCAGGCCCAGGGCAAGTGGTGGGGGCAGGGCAAGGAGCTGCACTAAGAGGCTTATATAAGCATTTCTGCTTTGCAGCCTGCTCGCTG
>PVIY010025750.1:0-36283 GCA_004026745.1 Myrmecophaga tridactyla | reverse complement strand
GGTTGTGCTACGTTGCGTTCTCTCATTTAAGCACCAGCCAATTAAGTCAAATGTCACTCATTGCAGCAGACACGCCTCCTAGCTGACTGCAGATGTAATTAGCAACAAATGAGGTTCACGTACCGTTGGCTTATGTCCGCAGCAAGACTAGGTATGCTCACCTGGCCAAGTTGACAACTGAATCTAACTAACACAGTGCTCAACATATCTCCACTATTGCACTTATATCACATTATGATTTTTATCTGTTTAGCTCTCCTATGAAACCACTAGTCTGTGAAAGGAAGTATTAATTCTTACTCATGTGTGCATCTCCACCACACATAACCATGCCTAGTACACAGATGACCCTCAAGAAAAAATATTTACTAAATCAATGAAATTAACAATTAACAAGCATCACAAGGATATCCCTTTTCCTATTTATCCAAAAGGGATGAGAATGGAGCTGGAGGAACTAGCACACAACTTCGGGGACCATATATGACTGTCTTTGCAATATAAGTGATAAGATTCAAGTCACTAGAGCTTCTTTCCTAGAAATTGGTTCAATCTAACCATCATGTAGACCTGCTAACATGGGGATAAATGAGAAAGAAAGGCAGAAAGAGAGAGGAAGAGAGAAGGAAAGCATAGAAAGAGGAAATAACAGTAAAAATAGCATGATAAGACTGGAGAGATTCATTCCATTAAAAACAACATCAAAAAGACTTTTTTTTAAGTCTTAAAAGTGAAACTAAACTGACCAGCAGAGGGATCCAAAAACAATTATTTCCTTAGTATCTAGCTTGAGAATGCTCAGCAGAACAAGCAATGGCAGAACCTAAAGGGAACCATAAAAATACTGTTGATTCCAAAATTTGAAGTATCAAGCTCACTTCTTGCTTCATTTCCTATAACCTAAACATTTCAAACAGCTGTGACATAGGTAAATGAGGTACACAATTCCCAAACACAGTCACTGAAATACTAGCAAATGAATCAACAAGAAAGACGGGCAAAGAAGAGGTAGGTGATATTTATTTATGAAAGTGTTAACAGATAATCTTGACAATGCTATTATTATTATGCATTTTGCTGTATGAGCACACACTAGAAGTAAGAAGCTTGGCTATCTGATGGGAGTCCTGTTGACATGCAGTTAGCTGCACTTTACATTATAAAGTTGACTGGGGCCAATGTCTGTATCATGCAGAAGTCTGTCAAAAACAAAGTCACTGTACACTCAAAGCTTATCAGAACCTATAGACTTTCTTCTTTTTTAATCCCCTCCTTTTTCTTCAAAGAAAGGAAGGAGGTGGGGAAGAGTACAAAGAGACCATGATGAACTCATGGTCTTAAAAGAACCACGTGTAAACAGTGCTGTAGTTCAAGGTACTTTTCACAGAAACTATCATGAAAAATTTTTAAATTAAGACAATGCTAAGCAAAGTTATTGATATGAAGAATTATTTCTAGGGGAGAAAAGAAGAAAACATTTCTATAGGAAAAAGTATAAAACCTCAGTGAACCACAATAAGCCAACTGAATTATTGTATCTTTTCTCAAGAGTTATGTTTTTAGTAATATATTGTTCTAGTTTGCTAGCTTCCAGAATGCAATATACCAGAAACTGAACAACTTTTAAAAAGGGGAATTTATTAGGTTAATAGTTTAGAGTTCTAAGGCTTTGAAATTGTCCAAATTAAAACAAGTCTATAAAAATATCCAATTTATAGAAATAGGGTAAGATATTGAGTAATTGGAGCTAAAGGGATACAGATTGTGTAACAGGAATGATTGCAAAAATTCAGAAATGGATAGTACAATACTACCTAACTGTAATACAATTATGTTAAAACACTGAATCAAGCTGAATGTGAGAATGATAGAGGGAGGAGGGCTGGGGGCACAAATGAAATCAGAAAGAAAGAAAGATGATAAAGACTGAGATGGTATAATCTAGGAATGTCTAGAGTGTATAATGATAGTGACTAAATGTACAAATTTAAAAAATGTTTTTGCATGAGGAAGAACAAAGGAATGTCATTACAGCAGGGTGTTGAAAATAGATGGTAATGTTTTAAAATTTTAACTTACGTGTGAGACTAAAGCAGAAAATGTTTATTTGGTACAAAATTTATATTTTGACTAGTGCATTTCCTAATATAACTTATGCAGACAGCTTAATTGAATACCATAAGTACATGGAACCTTGAGTAGGGCATGAGAGTTTGATGGTTTGCCCAGAATGATGCCTCGATAAATCCCAGAGTGATTTGAACAGTGAATAAAAAAGTATTTGCAAAGTCTCCTTCAGGGAATAGTGAGAAAGGGGGAAAATTGAAGTTCCCCAAGTTGAATTCTTGATATTCTCACAAGCAGTGGGGACAACCAAAGCTATAGGTTGAGACCCCAATCTTGGGGTATGTTCATACGAAACTTAACCCCACAAAGGATAGGTCAAGCCTACTTAAAATTAGGCCTAAGAGTCACCCCCAAGAGAACCTCATTTGTTGCTCCGATGTGGCCTCTCTCTCTCCAACCAACGCAACAAGCAAACTCACTGCCCTTCCCCTGTCTACATGGGACATGACTCTCAGTGGTATGGACCTTCCTGGCAACGTGGGACAGAAATCCCAGAAAGAGCTGAGACTCAGCATCAAGGGATTGAGAAAACCTTCTCGACCAAAAGGGGGAAGAGTGAAATGAGACAAAATAAAATGTCAACAGATGAGAGATTCCAAACAGAGTTGAGAGGTTATCCTGGAGGTTATTCTTATGCATTAAATAAATACACCTTACTGGTCAAGATGTAATGGAGAGGGCGGGCCATGATGGCTCAACAGGCAGAGTTCTCACCTGCCATGCCAGAGACCCAGGTTCAAAAAAAGATGTAATGGAGAGGCTGGAGGGAACTGCCTGAAAATGTGGAGCTGTGTTCCAGTAGCCATGTTTCTTGAAGATGATTGTATAGCGATATATAGCTTTCACAATGTGACTGGTGTGATTGTGAAAACCTTGTGTCTGATGCTTTTATCTACCTTATCAACAGACAAGTAAAACATACTGAATAAAAATAAATAATAGGGGGAACAAATGTTAAAATAAATTTAGATTGAAATACTAGTGATCAAATGAAAGGGAGGGGTAAGGGGTATGGTATATATGAATTGTTTTCTGCTGTCTTTTTATTTCTTTTTCTGAATTGATGCAAATGTTCTAAGAAATGATCATGATGATAAATATGCAACTATGTGATGATATTGTGACTTACTGATTATATATGTAGAATGGAATGATCATAAGTTGTTTGTATTTGTTGTTATTATATTTTTTTAATTTAAAAAATTAATAAATAAAAAATATTTTAAAAAAGAAATATCCAATTTAAGGCTTCCAGGGAAAGATACCTTGGTTCAAGAAGGCCAATGATGTTCAGTGTTTCTCTCTAATAGCTACAAGGGCACATGGCAAACATGGAAGTGTCTGCTAGCTTTCTCTCCAGGCCTCTTGCTTCATGAAGCTCCCCAGGGGGCATTTTCCTTCATCTCCAAAGGTCGCTGGCTGGTGGACTCTGTGGTTCTCACATCCTTCTGTCTTGGTTCTGTGGCTCTCTCCTCATTCTTAAAAGGAACTCTCTCCGAAATGTCTCCTCTTTTATAGGATTCCAGTAAACTAATCAAGACCCATATAAAATGGGTGGAGACACATCCCCATCTAAACAAGTTTAAAACCCACAATTGATTGAGCCACATCTCCATGGAGATAACCTAATCAAATTTGCAACCTACAGTGCTAAATAAAGATTAGAAGAAACCAGCGCTCTCATGAGACTGATTAGGATTAAAATAGGGCTTTTCTAGGGTACATAAATCCTTTCAAACCAGCACATACTTTCCTATAAAAACCAAATTTAGCTATTAAATCAATCTAAATGAAACTGACTATACTAGGTTACTGGCAGACAACAATAGGTAATCCACTACAAAAGATTAGCTGATTCTAGATCAACAAAGCACGTTTCACAAGTATGCTTTGCAATATTTCATACTGCACAAAATCCCACTACATAAATAAAATATAGACAGTTTAATTGCTACACAAAATAAAATTCCACCTAGTTTTTCTAATGTTGTAAGTTTAGTGTATAACAGGAGACTTATCAGTATACATAAAAGGTTTTACAAAATTTTTCCACAGCATACTTTCATTAAGAGCACACTGTTTAAAATACAATTTAATAAAAACCTCATCCAACACCATAAAGATAGCATTCAAGTGCCCCACTTCTCATGAAGTTATTATACTACAACCAAAGTTCTCCACTCTTTAACTGAATGTTTACTGTTAAAAGCCATACCCATTACTGCAGATCCAGCTGATGAAATAACTGAACTCACAGCATTCACTTTCTACTGCTATGCTATCATGCAATCATTCAACCATGCGCATCAATTCCATACCTTTCACATGCTCTCTACTCCAATCTATTTTACCTTGCTACTTTCCTAACCGTTACTGATAAGTGTACGTTCAGAAGTAAGATCTTATAGGAATAACATTCTCTTCACACTTTCACTCAATCTACCTATATTCTTTTCTTCCTTCCTTTGCCTTCAATCAATAAGGTCTCAGACTGGTTTTAATTGGATTCCTATTGTATTGGCTTCCAGGAATTTTATTATATTGAGCGCATTCATCCACTGGTCTCTTGCCTTGTAAGAAACTGCATACATTTCTGGATGTCTGAACAAAAAGCTAAAGATCTAGCTTTTGTATAAAAATAATAGATACATCTGATGATCAAATCCAAGATACTGTGCTCATTTACACCAAGGTCTACTCAACTGAACTCATGGATTTTAATCAAATCCTTTCTTCTGGTAATAAATGACCATCTACGTGAATTATCTTAAGCAAGTTACTTGGCTTTCCAACTCCTGTTTCTCTGTCTATAAAACAGAGACTAGATTCATTGTTTGTCAAACTATGTTCCGATCTTTGTCAGGGATGTCCACCATTCTCCATCCCCTGTTCTAACCAGAGCAATGCTCCTTTTATTTGTTTTAGATTTCATTTAAACTAGTAATCCTCAACCCTACTAACATATAAAAATAACCTGGAAAGCTTGTGAGAAAACCCATTTCTCAGATATTCTGATTTTATTGGTTTGGGGTTGACCTGAACAAAAGATTTCTTTGTTTAAGAGCCTTTTCTATTTTTCAATTTTATTGAGATATATGCACATACCACACAAACATGCAAAGCACACAGTCACTGGCTCACAGTACCATCACACAGGTGTGCATACATCTCCATGATCAATTTTAGAACATTTTCATTATGCAAGAATAGAAATAAGAATAAAAAATAAAACCAAAATCCTCCCATACCACTTATCCCCACACTTACTGCTGACCCATAGTAATGATGTAGTAAATTTGTTACTGTTGATGAAAGAACACTAAAATATTACTGTTAATTATAGCCCATAGTTTGGAATAGCTATGTTTTATTCCCATATACACCTCTATTATTTTTTTTTACATTTGTAGAGGCTCATGCAAGAACTTATTTAGATACATGATTTTAAACAATTACTTTCAATCAAATTCACAGTTTACGTTACTATTACTTATAATCCCAATAACGAGCTACCACTCCCAAACATTAAAGTTAAGCCCCATTCACAAATCTGAACATATTAGGTAACCACTCCCCGTTCTTTACCTTTTGTCTACCTCTAGGTTTCCTATATTCTACGTTCTAAAACTCTGAGTTTACATATTCTAGTCAGTTCATATTAATGAAATCATACAATATCTGTCCTTTGTGTCTGGCTTATTATTTCACTCAGCATTATCACCACAAGATTCATACATGTTCTCACATACCTCAGGCCTCATTCCATCTTACTGTTGCATAATATTCCATCATTTATACATTTATATACACACACACACACACGCTCACACACACCATATTTTGTTTATCCATTCATCTGTTGATAGGCACTTGGACTGTTCCATTTTCTGGCAGTTGTGAATAATGCTGCTACGAGCATCGGTATGCAAATGTCTGTTCGTGTCCCTGCTTTCAGATCTTCTGGTTCTATACAGAGTAGTGGAATTGCTGGGTTGTAAGGCAATTCAATATTTAGTTTTCTGAGGAACCACCAAACTGTCTTCTATGGCAGCTATACCATTTTACATTCCCAAGAAAAGTGAGTAAGTGATCCTATTTCTCCACATCCTCTCCAACATTTGTAGTTTCCTGTCTGTTTCACTGAGGCCATTCTTATAGGTATGAGAAGATATTTTATTGTGATTCTGATTTCCATTTCCCTAGTAGATAATGAACATAAGCATCATTTCATGTGCATTTTAGCCATTTATATCTCCTCATGGGAAAAATGTCTATTCATATGCTTTGCCCATTTTATACTAGAGATGTGTATTACTCAGGGTTCTCTAGAGAAACAGAATCAACAGAGGGGATCTGTAAATATGAGATTCATAAAGGTATCCCATGCAACCATGGGAATGAAAGAGCCCAGAGTCAGCAGGGCAGGCAATGAAGTTGGCAGTTCTAAGGAAGGGTCTGGAAAAAATTCACAGGAGAGACTTGCTGGCTGAAGAAGCAGTGAAAAAGTCACTCTTCTTCCTTAAAAGCCTTCAACTGATTGGATTATCTTCTTGTTGAGAGATGTTGATCACAGATCTAATCTGCCACATATGCAATCAACTGACTGGTGATTTAATACAACAGCCCTCCCGTTTATCAACCAGCCAGGAAATATCCTTGCAGCAACAGTCAGGCCAGTGTTGCCTGACCAAACAACCGGGCATCATCACTGGCCAAGCTGACACCAGAACCTAATCATCATAGGTTCTATGTTCTTATATTGCTGTGTTGTAGAATTTCTCTACTATACTGGATATCAAACCCTTACCAGATATGTTCTCTCCCAATGAGTTGTTTGCCTCTGTACCTTTTTGAAAAAATCTTCTGAAGCACAGATGTATTCAATCTTGAGGAGTTCCCATTTACCTATTTTTTTCTTTCATTGCTTGTGCATTGGGTGTAAGGTCTAAGATGGTACCTCCTATTACTAGGTCTTGAAGATGTTTATATTTTCTTCAAGGAGTTTTATAATACTGGCTTTTATATTTAGGTCTTTTATCCACTTTGAGTTAATTTTGTATGGGTTGTAAGGCAGGGGTTCTCTGTCTTTTCTTTGGATATCCAGATTTCACAGCTTCATTTGCTGAAGAGACTTATTCTGTCCCAGTTCAGTGCATTTAGTTGCCTTGTCAAAAATCAAATGACGATAGATCTGAGAGTTTATTTCTGAAATCTCAATTTCATTCCATTGATCAATATGTCTATCCTTGTGTAAGGGTCTTTTTTTATTTAATTTATTTAAAACAGAGAGTTAATTTAAACTATGAAAAGCACTAGACTACATGATTCTTAAAGCCATTCTTCACTCTAAGGTTTTATGAATTTGTAACACTTTAGCCTAGATATGATATATAGATTCAAATTCTGAAATCAAATAGGTCTGAAAACTTCAAATTCTTTGTAAACTCGCTAGAAAACCTGTCCTTACATGAGTCTGTTTTTCAGTTTCTACCTATCCAAGTATGGATAGTCATACATTTCATTGCAAAACACATATAAAAGAGAACAAGCCATAGAACATCTTTTATAAATAAAATTTTTTAAAATGCAGAAGTAATTGATGGTGTTAAAAACAAAGACAGTGCTTCTATGATCTGTTCATGAGATGTTTCTTGATCTTGGTGTTGCATACAAGAGAATATTCATTGAACTATATGCAATTCAGATGTGCACTTTTGTACTATATGTTATATTTCTATATGAACTTTTGATTTATAATTTTTATGATACCACATTCGTAGAAAGAAATTCCTATCTCTTATTTTCCTTCTGAACCTCTCAACTTATCTCCGTCTCTAGCTATCTCTATCTGCATTTAACTTTTTCTATTTGTATCAGTGGTGTATGAGGGTTCCTGCTTCTCCACGTGCATGTCGACACTTGTTGTTTTTGTTGCTTTAATGGGGGCCTTTCTTCTGAGTGTGAGGTAGCATTTTGTTCTGGTTTTGATTTGCATTTCCTTAATGGCTAATGGATTTGAGCATCTTTCCATGTACTTATTGGTCATTCCTATATCTTCTTGGCTTCAAATCCTTTGCTCATTTTAAAACCAAATATACACAGCCTGGTCTGGAAGATATATAATACAATAAAATGTTGTAACAGTACCCATAGATGATGAGAAATTGGATGCTTTCATATGATATTTGAATTGTCATAATGAGTATACCACTAGTTTTATAAACTGAAAAAAACAAAGCTAAGCAAATTTTGAAAGATTTTAAGAAAAGAATACAATAACAATTTTAATCCAATTAATCTGAAAACTTAGAAAACTGGGCAAATTCCTACAAAAATAATAATTTACGAAAACTGACTAAAGAACAAATAACAAACATATAGCTACAGGGAAACTGAACTAGGAGTTAAAGTATTTCCAACAAAAAAAAAAATACCAGGAACAGGCAATTTTTCTAGAAAGCTCTACCTCACTTCAAGAAACATGTAATTCCAAATAAATACAAACTCTTAAAATGAACAGGAGGGAAGAACCTCACCAGATTTTAGGGGCTAGATAACATTGATGCTAAAGTAAAAAAGGAAGGTGGGAGAAAAAAACTACATGACAATCTCATTCATGAATATATGCAAATAAGAAACAAAATACTAAGAAAATTAAATCCAGCAATGGTCAAAAAAAAAAAAAAAATGCATCCAAATTAAAGCAAGTCTATAGAAATGTCCAATCTGGGGCATCGGGGAAGGGATACCTTGGTTCAAGAAGGTCAATGATGTTCAGGGCTTCTTTCTCAACTGGAAAGGCACATGGTGAACATGGCAACATCAGCTAGCTTTCTCTCCAGGCTTCTGGCTTCATGAAGCTCCTACAGGGGTTTCCTTTTTCATCTCCAAAGGGCTCCAAAGGGCTCTGTGGTTCTCATGGCTCTAAAAAATGGACCCTTTCCAACATGCTCCCTCTTTTAAAGGATTCCAGTAAACCTGGAATGGGTGGAGTCACAACTTCATGGAAGCCATCTAATCAAAAGTTGCCACCCACAATTGGTGGATCACATATCCATGGGAACAATCAAAAATACTCCCAGCCAACAATACTGAATGAGGATTAAAGCACATGGCTTTTCTGGGGTCCAACACAGATTCAAATGGGCACAATTCCCAGCTGACACAGATGTTCCTGAATCAGCCTTTCTTGGGTCAGGGTGTCTTTCCTTGGATGCCTTAACCTGGACATGTTCATGGCCTTGGAGCTATAGACTTGCAACATGATAAGTTCTATTTTTAAAAGCCATTCTATTTCTGGATTATGGCATTCCAGCCAGCTTAACAAACTAAAAACAGGCAGATTATATGGTAATTTTATACTTGGCTTTCTGAGGAACCTCTAGACTGCCCTCCTCAATGGCTGCACCATTTTGCATTTGTATCAGTGGTGTATGAGGGTTCCTGCTTCTCCACGTACATGTTGACACTTGTTGTTTTTGTTGCATTAATGGGGGCCTTTCTTCTGAGTGTGAGGTAGCATTTTGTTCTGGTTTTGATTTGCATTTCCTTAATGGCTAATGGGATTGAGCATCTTTCCATGTATTTATTGGCCATTCCTGTATCTTCTTGGCTTCAAATCCTTTGCTCAGTTTTTAAACTGGGTTGTCTTTTTTCTTGTTGAGTGTAGCTTTTTATATATTGTGGATATTAAACTCTTTCCAGATTAAAAAAAATACAAAACTAACACTCTCTAAAAAAAACAAACAAAAAAAAAAACAATGCATCATGACCAATCAGACTCTTTCCCAGATACAAGGTTTGTTTAACATTAGAATATTTTATCATGTAAACAAATTTAAAAAGAAAAATAATATGGTTCTAACCCAACAAACACAGGAAAAAGGGAAAAATCAATATATATTCAGAATTATTTTAAGTAAAAACCTCTCCATATAGGACCAGAAGGGAACTTTGTTAATTAATGAAGAATACATTCCCAAAACCTACACTTAATAATGAACTATGAAAATAATTCCTTTAAAATCAAGAATAAGATCACTTTCAAGCTGATCATTGTTCTAGAGAAACTAACCCATACATGACAAGAGAAGGAAATATAGGAATCATGATTATAAAAGACAAAACACAACAGCCATTACACAGATATTATATGATGAAAACCTAGAAGAAACTACCATCAAAATATTAGTGTTATTAAGAGTTCGGGGCAGAGAGCTCTGGGAAGATGGTGAATAGGGTAGATCAAGTTTAGCCCTGCTCCAAGGACAAGTTACAGATGGGAGGGGAGGTTCACTGAGACAGCAAATAAAGAGTGAAACTGACCTGGGGTGGGGGGCCTTCTGTGCTGTGTGAGGCGGCCCTTGGTGCAGGAGCCCATGGGGGTGTATGAGCAGGGAGACAGGAACTGGGAAGTGGGCCAAGCCACATTCCTTGGGGGTAATGAAAACACCGGCGCAACCCTATGGCCTGCAACACACTCCTAACCCCACGCACACGAGCTCAGTCACCTGCCCCCACTCCCTGAGCTCCAAGCACCCCTGCCCTACCAGCCCCTGTGCACTATCAGCCCCATACCCCCACCCCAAGTGCGAAGCCCAACCCACCATTCCTGCACCCCTTCTGAGCGCTACTTTCCCATCCCTGCCCACTGCAGGCTGTCGTCAACACATAAAGGCTGCGAGTACTAACCTCCATACCCATGCTACACCTGCAGCCTACCCATAGTGTCACACAGCCTCATCCCACCCACCCTGAGCTCTGGGCATCAGTTTACTACACTCCTAGAACCGTGCATGTACTCTGCTACCAGTCACGCTCCTCAGCTCTGGGAACATCAGTTTATGGCAATCCTAGATCCACATATGTGTATGGCCCTTACTCACACTTCCAAGCTCTGAGAAAGCACTGACCTGTGCAGCCAGGTCACATCAGCCCCAAGCCCATGAAGACATAAGGCCGACCTGCTGCCATGGCTCTGCACATGCACACAAAGGGCCCCATGCCCTAGATCAGTGCACCCATGCAGCTAAATACTCCCTAGCTGCTGTGCACAAGCACCAGCATAACATCCCTAACCTCCACCTATACCATACTGTTGTGCCCCATCCCGTACACAGCATCATGCTACACATTCACCCTGCAAAGACAAGGCTTTCAACTATTGAAGGAAATCAACTCCCAAAGTAAATCAATCAAGGTATTTACATGAGATGAAAACAACAGAAGATCACTAAGCATATCACATCGCAGACAGACATAGTCAAAATAAAACACTAGAGGAGACACAGATGCTGGAACAACTAATCAAAGATGTTCATATAACTCTACTTAATAAAATAAGTGGGATGACTAATGACATAAAGAAGATCAAGAAGACAGAAGAGCATAAAGAGGAATTTGAAAGAAAAAATAGAAAAATAGCAGACATGATGGAGATTAAAGACTAAGTTGACCATATAAAAAACATAGTAGAGGCAAATTTGAAGAGACAGAAGAAAGAACAAGTGATATAGAGAACAGGATAACTAATTGCAAACACTCAAACTAACAAATGGAAAAATTTAAATTGGATTTCAGGGAAATGATAGAGAAAGCATGCAAATATAAGATTTATTGGTGCCCCAGAAGGAGAAGAGAGGTGTATAGGGCTAAGAAGAGTAGTTGAGGATATAATGGGGGAAAACTTCCCAAACCTCATAAAGGACATAAATATACAAGTCAAAGATGTCCAACAAACTCCAAACAGAATAAATCCAAACAGGCCTTCCCCAAGACACATACTAATCAATCTGTCAAATGTTGAAAAGAAGTAGAAAATTCTGAAAGAGGTCCTTTAATCCTGTATAGATTAATGTAATGCTTGCTTGGATACATCCTACAGTGTATTAAGCAGATAATAAAAAAATATTGGTAAAGTCCTTTCAGAGATAGGAGAAAAAACATGGAACTATCAAACTTTGCCATCAGGACATACCCTGATACTGTGTTGAACTCTGGGACATCCACATCAATAGGCCATACCCTTGTGAGGGTTATGTGGGTAGTGGAAAAGCTTAGCCTACCAATAGGTATGCCTAAGAGTTACTTCTGGAGGCCCTCTTTTGTTGCTCAGATGTGGCCTTACTCTCTCTAAGCCTAACCCTTCAAGTGAAATTATTTCCCTCCCCTGTACATGGGACATGACATCCAGGGGTGAAAGTCTCCCTGGCAACACGGGAGATGACTCCCAGGGATGAATATGGCCCTTGCACGGTGGGATCAACAATTCCATCCTGAGCAAAAGGGGGAAAAGGAGTGTAACTAATAAAGAATCAGTGGCAGAGAGAGTTCAAATAGAGTCGAGAAACTACTCTGGGGATTGCTCTTAGGCAAGCTTCAGTTAGACACTGCTACCTGTCATAACCTGCCAAACCCCAACCAGGACCATTCAAGCCAATCCTAAAAAACACCTAGGGCCATATATAAGATTCCACAAGGGTTCCATGCACAAGAGCAACTTTCCAGAAATCTACAACCTCCAGAAGCACATATATGTGTTACAGGTGTCCCAGAAGGAGAAGAGAAGGGAAAAGAAGGAAAAAGACTAATGGTGGAAATTATCACTGAAAATTTCCCACCTCTGATGAAAAACAAAATTACAGATCCAAGAAGTGCAGTGTACCCCAAACAGAATAGATCCAAATAGACATACTCCAAGACACTTACTAATCAGAATATCAGATGTCGAAGAGAAAGAAAGAATTTTGAAAGCAGCAAGAGAAAAGCAACCATCACATACAAGGGAAGCCCAATAAGACTATGCATAGCTTTCTCAGCAGAAAACATGGAAACGAGAAGACAGTGGTATGATATATTTAAGTTTCTAAAAGAGAAAAACTGTAAACCAAGAATTCTATATCCAGCAAAACTGTCCTTCATAAATGAGGGGGAAATCAAAACATTTTCAGGCAAAAAATCACTGACAGAATTTGTGACCAAAAGACTGGCTCTGCAAAACATACTAAAGGGAGCACTACAGACAGACAGGAAAAGACAGGAGAGAGAGGTGTGGAGAGGAGTGTAGAAATGAAGAATATCAATAAAGGTAAAAAGAGGAAAAATTAGGTATTACATATAAAATCCAAAAATCCAAAATGATAGAAGAAAGTACTGCCCTTGCAGCAATAACACTAAATGTTAATGGATTAAACTCCTCAATCAAAAGACATAGACTGACAAAATGGATTAAAAAGCAGAACCCATCTATATGCTGTCTACAGGAGATGCATTTTAGACCCAAGGACAAACATAGGTTGAAAGTGAAAGGCTGGGAAAAGATATTTCATGACAATGTGACTGTGTGTTGTGAAAACCTTGTGTGTCTGATGCTACTTTTATCTACACTATGGACAGATGAGTAAAACATATGGATTAAAAATAAATAAACAATGGGGGAACAAATGCTAAAAAAAATAATAGATGATACATGGGGAAAAATGTACCTGTTGCAAACTATGGACTATGATTAATAGTAATATTTAATATTCTTTCATTAACAGTTAACAAATGTACCACACCAATACTATCAGTCAATGGGTGAGGTGGGGGGAGGGATAAGGGGTATGGGAGGACTTGGGTTTTATTTTTTATTTTTATTTCCTTTCTGGAGTAATGAAAATGTTCCAAAATGGGGATGTATGCACAACTACGTGATTATACTCTGAGCCAGTGACTGTACACTTCAGATAGTCTGTGTAGTGTATGAGTGTATCTCAATAAAACTGTCTTTTAAAAATAAATAAATAATCAGGACAGTAAAAAAGATGAGGGGAATATCAAAATATTTTCAGACAAACAATCACTGAGATAATGTGTGACCAAGAGACTGGCTCTGCAAGAAATACTAAAGGGAGCACTACAGGCAGATAGGAAACGACAGGAGAGAGAAGTCTGGAGATGAGTGTAGAAATGAAGACTATCAGAAAAGGTGAAAGGAGAAAAAAAATTTAGACATGACATACAAAATCCAAAAGAAAAAAATGGTATAAGAAAATACTGCCATTATAGTTCATAATATTAAATGTTCCTGGGTTTAATGCCCCATCAAAAGAAATAGATTGGCAGAATGGATTAAAAAACAGGATTCAACTAACTGCTGTCTACAGGAGACTCATTTAAGAACCAAGGACAAAAAACAGGTTGAAAGTGAAAGGTCGGGGAAAGATATTTCATGCAAACAACAACTATAAAGAACAAAAGTAACTATACTAATATCCAACAAACTAGACTTCAAATGAAAAGAGACAAAGAAGGACAATATGTATTAATAAAAGGAAAGATTCAACAAGAAACATAACAATCATAAATATTTATGCATCAAGCCAGAGTGCTCCAAAATACATGAAGCAAACACTGAAGGGAGAAATAGACACCTCTACCATAATAGTTGGAAACTTCACTTCCCCATTCTCATCAATGGATAGGCCATCTAGAAAGAGGATCAATAAAAGAAACAGAGAATTTGAATAATACAATAAACGAACAAAACTTACCAGACATTTCCATAGCATTACACCCCACAACAGCAGGATACCTTTTTCTCAAGTGCTCATGGATCATTCTCAAGGACAGACCATATGCTGGGTCACAAAGCAAATCTTAGTAAATTTGAAAGGACTGAAATCACACAAAACACTTTCTCAGATCACAAAGGAATGAAGTTGGAAATCAATAACAGGCAGAGGGCCAGAAAATTCACAAATATATGGAGGCTAAACAACACACTCTTAAACAACCAGTGGATCAAGAAAGAAATTACAAGAGTAAATACCTTGAGGCAAATAAAAATGAAAACACAACATATCAAAATTTATGGGCTGCAGCAAAGGCAGTGCTAAGAGGGAAATTTATCACATTAAATGCATATATCAAAAAAGAAGAAAACAAAAATTGAGAAATTAACTGTTCACTTGAAAAAACTACAGAAAGAACAGCAAACTAACCCCAAAGCAAACAAAAGGAAAGAAATAATGAAGATTGGAGCAGAAATAAAATTGAGAACATGAAAACAATCGAGAAAATCAACAAAAGCAGAAGTTGGTTCTTTGAGAAAATCAATAAAATTCATGGGCCTTTAGCAAGGTTGACAAAAAGAAAAAGCGAGAGGACGTAAATAAATAAAATCAGGAAGGGAAGAGGAGACATAACCACAGACCTCAGAGAAACAAAGGAAGTAATGAGAGGATACTATGACCAACTATGTGCTAATAAACTAAACAACACAGATGAAATGGACAACTTTCTAGAAAGGCATGAACAACCAACACTGACTCAAGAGGAAACAGATAACCTCAAAAACCAGTCACAAGTAAAGAGACTGAATCAGTCATCAACAAGCTCCCAAAAAAAGAAAAGTCCAAGACCAGATAGCTTCACATGTGAATAATACCAAGCATTCAAGAAAGACTTAGTACCACTCCTGCTCAAGTTCTTCAAAAAAACTGAAGAGGAGGGGAGGTTACCTAATTCACTCTATGAAACCAGTATCACCCTCATACCAAATCCAGATAAAGATACTACAAAAAGAGAAAATTACAGACCATTCTCTCAATGAATATGGGTGCAAAAATCCTCAATAAAGCTCTTTGCAAATCGAACCCATGAGCACATTATAAGAATTATACACTATGACCAAATGGGATTCCATTCCACATAAATGGTTTAACATAAGAAAATCAATTAATATAATATGACATATCAACAATTCAAAGCAGAAAAACCAAATCATCTCAACTGATGCAGAAAAGGCATTTGACAAAATTCAGCATCCTTTCTTGATGAAAACAACTTCAAAGGATAGGACTAGAAGGGGGAGAATACAGACTGTATAATTCCATTTATATGATGTTCTAGAACAGGCAAAACTAATCTAAGGTGAAAGAAATCAGAATACTATCTGTCTTCGGAGGGGGGATGGGGGCCAGGGTGGTAATGACTGGGAAGGGGTTCAATGGAACTTTATAGGATGATAGAAAATGATTTATACTTTTATAAGATTATCTGAGTATTAGCTTTTGTCAAAACCTGTAGAACTATGTTACTTATCTGTACATTTCACTGAATATAAACTGTCTCAATAAAAAATATTTTTAATTAGTTAGTAAAAGGTATAAAGTTTGAATTGGGAAAAGTAAACAATCATTCAAGAGAATTTCTTAACAAGTAGGAATGACCACTTAAAAGGGAGAGTAATTTAGTTGATTTCTAAGGAACCCCCCCAGTTCTAAAATGCTGTGTATTATACTCTATCACCAAATTCAATTTAGCATAGTATTCTTAAAAGGGTAAAAGAGAAAATGGTTTAAAAGCAGAAGCTTAGATTTATAAAGGCTCATTCAGCTCATTTGAATGTTTTAATCAAGAAACAATTCAAAATGACAAGTGCATTGCTCATGGGAATGTAAAATGGTACAGCCACTGTGGAAAACAATTCAGCAGTTCCTCAAAAAATTAGAGAATTACATATGACCCAATGTGCTGGTTTGAAACTACCGCATACCCCAGAAAAGCTATGTTCTTTAACCCTGATTCAGTATTGCTGGATGAGATCTTTTGATTAAGCTGTTTCCAGAGAGAGAAGACCCACACAATTGGGGTGGGGCCTTTTGGTCTCCATGGAGATGTGTCTTCACCCATTCAAGGTGGGGTCACTTACTAGAGCCCTTTAACAAGAAATCATTTTGGAAAAATTTTTAGTGCCAACAGAGCCCACATGGCCAGAGACCTTCTGAGATGCAAAAGGAAAATGCTCCCAAATGTTCTTACGAAACAAGAACATGGGAGAGAAAGCTAGCAGACATTGCCATGTACCTTTCAAGCTGACAGAGGTGTCCAGCTGCCAGAGACCCCAGCAGATGCCAACCACGTGCCCTTCAAGCTGACAGAGGTGTTGCAGAGGGCGTCAGCCTTTCTTGAGTGAAAGTTAACCTCTGTTGGTGCCTGAATTTGGACACTTCCACAGCCTTAGAACTGTAAAATTGCAACTTAATAAATTCCCTTTATAAAAGCCTTTCCATTTCCGGTGTATGGTATGGGTATCCCAACAACTTTCACAAACCAAAAACCCACCGATATCACTTCTAGATATATACACAAGAGGAGTGAAAATAGGGAATCAGACAGATACTTGCACACCAATGTTCATAGCAGCATTATTCATAATAGTCAAAAGACAGAAACAACCCATATGCCCATGAACAGGTGAATGGATTAAAATATATATATATACAAACTGATACAGGCAGCTCTAGTTCATTCTTTTATAAACTGTATAATAAAGGTACACAACCAGTTACCTAAAATTCTAGAACTCAAAAAGCTCTAAAAAGTCTTTGATTCAAAACATTGACCCAACTGCTATAAGACTATTAACCACATATTTATTCCATTTAGTACAAGTATTCATCAGTTTTCCTTAAAACATGTAAAATACTTTTTAAAATAAAAAAATTCTACCCATGTATTTTTAAATCTATTTCTCACTATAAAGCCTTATGTTTCTATTTAAACAAAGACCTCGGGGCAGGGATAGTTTTCTACTTTGTTAACTTACTGCCATTTTTAAGACATCTTAGATTATTAAATAAGAAGGTACATATAAAGTAATCAAATTCATATTCTACATATACGGTGACTATACAAGATGTAATCTTGCACATAAACTTTCTTTAAAAATGCTCACAACCAGGGGGTGCAAGGGTAGTTCAGTGGTAGAATTCTCGCCTGCAATGAGAGAGACCCAGGTCTGATTCCCAGCCCATGCACTTCCCCCAAAAACAAACAAGCTAACAAAAGAAAGAAAAAAGAAACAAACATAAAAAATTCAACAAATGATGCCACAATAACGGGATACTCACATGAAAAAAGAATGAAATTGCTCACAACCAAATGTATCTCTCAAAACAAACCTACCATTTTTAGCTCCCATGGTATGAAATAATGAAAAACACATAAAGAGGATAAAGCTCCAATGAGAACAAGTTATAGAGAAGATAAAAATTTCCAATGAGGGGAATTAGGAACTGGTTTACCAACTGGACTTTATTCTTAGACTAAAGAACTAAACTGATAAGCAATCAAGAATACAGAGTAGAAATTAATAAATTTGCCATGCTGATATATTTTGAGGTTTGGTTTCTTTAAAAAACAAAATTGTAATTAAATTCAGTGCTTTAAGGACATGTAATGAAATGGAATTGCATTTCATTTTTGAAGGACTTTATTCTACTCATTAAAGGAATAAAAATTATCCCACAAAAAAACTAAATATATTTCTTCATCTATATTCCTTGTCACCTGGCCTCCTCTTTTCCACTACAATCTTCTCTCTCTCTAAAAGGAAATGAGAGAAAAAACAAAGAACTGAGATGAATTTTAATTTCTCCTCTTACCTTACATGTCTCAACATGACACCTCTGGCTAAGAATTCCCATAAAATCTAACTACCTTAGAAACAAAATTCTACTCTCAAAGATTCCTGTAAAATTATCTTAAAGATTAGGACCCTGAAAATTCAAAAATCACAATGATCAACACTCCCCCTTTCACCCCTTTCAAATTAACTGCAAAAGAAAAAGAAAAAGCATCCAATGTCCTTTTTGTATAAGGCATTTGGAAAAAATAGTCATTCAGGGATACCTGATTCACTAGTGATCTGTAAAGTTTTAAACAAATATATGAACGAGGACAGAGCTAAGATAATTCTTTTTCTGACAGTTCACCATTATACAAGGGAAAATTAACAGTTTAAATAAAGCTACTTTTTTTAACCAAAGGTGTCTAAACAAAAACAAGAAAACTTAAATGAGATGTTCACACAGGAATGCTGAATAACTTAAATGAACCTGAACTATTTCGTATTTTTAATAATACAAACTTAACTAAAAGAAAATCTGAATCCAAACTAGAGGCCAATACCATAAAAATAAGAAATCTCCAGCAACCCAGGAACAGTATTTTAAGAGAAAAACTAATCCAACAGGGGAATGACAGGTTTTGAAAGGATTCTATCCACTCCAGGAGGCCTATTTCAGACAGTTCTGCCTCTATAAATAAGAAAGAACTGCTACTGAAATAATAAACTTAATCAAACAGTGAGGAATAGGGGGAAAAAAACACTGAAGAAAGATCAATCACTCACTGACTAAAGATATATTCTTAGTTCCTACTGTGTGTCAGGCATTATGTGCCTAACTAGAGATAAAATGGTAGAAAAAATACACATGGTATCTGTCTTCATAAAAGATGCCATATGATGGAGTAAGAGTCATTAATCAAATAATCATAAAACATATATACAATTACTACAAACAGTGACAAAAGCTACAGGTTCAAGGTATTAAGAGAATATTTGTTAAAAAAAAAAAAAAAAGACAACTTGACCCACTTTGGAAGGGTGAGGGAGTTTACCTGAAAAAGTGATCTGTAGGCTGAATGAGATTTGAAAAATTAATGAACTTCTCTTATGCCACTTATTCTGTGAAAAGAAGACAGCTTATGTAAAAACCCTGAAGAAGGAGGAAGCACGGCATATTTGAAGAATTAAGGAGAATGAACTAGAGGAATTATGGAAGTATGTCAAGAGTTTTAACATTAACAGACATTAACTACAGGAGGATGCCAATGAAGAGTTTTGAGTAAGGGATTATCATCACCATTATCACTAACACTTACAAAGTGTGTATTACATGCTGGGCACATATTACTTCATTTACTTAGAACAATCATACAAATAACAATTATTTTAAAGACATTTTACAGATGAGGAAGCTAAGGTTTGGACAGATTTAGTAACTAGCCCAAGGTCACATAACTAGTGAATGGTGAAGCCAGAATTCAAATAATCACATTAGCATTCTTAAAAGCTAAAATACATGAGAAACGGGAATAAAACAACCCATTTAAATCAAAATCCCTAAAATAAACCTCACAATTTATGTCCCTTCATGAAAATTACAAAATCATATTGTTGATCATAAATCAATTAGCTGTTTACTTAAAAATCAAACTCTTATTCAAAAACTAGAAGAGAAAACGATAAGCCAGAGACAAAAGACACGGTCCATGTCTAAATTTTTAAAGCACACAAACCTAAAATGGGATCATTATGTACTCTGCAACAAAATGGAATACTAAAAATAATTCATTAATACCAGAAATTTGTTCAATAAATGTCCGTATCAATTTCATATTTTCTTACTTGCCAATAAAGCACAAATAACCCAATTAACCATTCAGAAGTCATCCTTTCATGCCAAATCTTCAAAATTGACATTTAATTTATTAGATGAGGACAACTACTGAACAAACATCAGAACCTGTTTATTTATGCAATTATGCCATAAGAATTCCAAGAGCAATTCAGAATCATACCATTTTAAAACACATTAAAAGAAAAATACAATTAAAACTTTTCTAAAATTTGTCTTACCAATTACTAATTGAGATGCCTTTGTAGATACTACTAACAAATGGTATATCATTTAAGGGAAAAGACTGAATGCAATCTAACAGTATAAATTCCAAAGTAGTAGTTAAAAGAACATCAGGTATAGCCCCTCTCTCTCTCTCTCAGCCAACTCTGCAAATAAGCTCACTGCCCTCCCCCACTTAGGACACAACTACCAGGAGTGTAAATCTCCCTGGCAAGGTGGGCTATGACTCCGAGGCATGAGCCTGGCTCCCTGACATCATGGAATTAAGAAGGCCTTATTGACCAAAACCAGGAAAAGTAAAGAAATGAAACAAAGATTCAGTGGCCAAAAGATTTCAAAGAGAGTTGACAGGTCTTTCAGGAGGTTATTCTAACACATTATATGGATATGACCTTTTAGTTTCCAGTGTATTAGAATAGCTAGAAGGAAATACCTAAAACTACTGAAATGTAATCCAGTAGCCTTAATTCTTGATGGTAATTGTAAAACTATATAATTTTTACAGTGTGACCATGTGAAAGGCAGATGAGTAAGAAAATTAATTAATTAATAATAAAGGGGGATACTGATATGGGATGTGATAGCTAGGTTCTGGTGTCAATTTGGCCAAATGATTATACCAAGTTGTCCAGTCAGGCAAGCACTGGCCTAACCATTGCTGTAAGGATAATTCATGACTGGGTGATAAACAGGAAGGCTGGTGTATTAAGTTATAAGCCAGCTGAGTGCATCTGTGGCTGATTACATTTGAGATTAACTATGGTGATAACTAAGTTTGTCTGCCACAATGAGATGATCCAATCAGTTGAATACTTTTAAGGAGGAAGTGCTTCCTCCTTCTTCAGGGTTTTTACATAAGCTGTCTTCTTTTCACAGAATAAGAAGTATTCCTTAAAAGTATTCAACTGCTCCTTCAGCCAGTGAGCCTCTATTCTGGTGTCAACCAGACCCTTCACCAGAGGCACCAACTTCACAGACTGTCCCAGGGATTTTGGACTCTTCCATTCCCACAGATGTATGAGACACCTTTATAAATCTCATATTTACAGATCTCTTCTCTTGGTTCTGTTTCTCTAGAGAACCCTGACTAAAACAGGTTGGTATCAGGAGTGGTTCTTTAGAAACTGAATCTTAAAAATGGGTTTGTACAAATTGGTTTCGTACTCTGGCTAGACTCAGAGGCACTAATGATTCTGTTTCCAATAATCAAGATGGCACTGACAATCCATGGAGTTAGTTGGCAAAAGAGAAACTCAAAATGTCACCATTAGATTCTGCTAATTGTATGCATAGACAAGGCAAGGCTCTGGGTGATACTGTTTTTGACACCTTCAAATAGTATATTAGTTAGGGTTCTCTAGAGAAACAGAATCAACAGGGAACACTCGCAAATATAAAATTTATAGAAGTGTCTCACATGACCACGGGAACGCAGAGTCCAAAATCCGCAGGGCAGGCTGTGAAGCCGACAATTCCGATGGAGGATCTGGACGAACTCCACAGGAGAGGCTCACCAGCCAAAGCAGGAAGCGACCCTGTCTCTTCTGAATCCTCCTTAAAAGGTTTCCAGTGATTAGAATGAGCATCACTCACTGCAGAAGACACTCCACCTGGCGGGTTACAAATGGAACCAGCTATGGATGCAGCTGACGTGATCATGATTTAATTCTATGAAATATCCTTATAGCAACAGACAGACCAGTTCTTGCCCAACCAGACAAACAGGCCCCACCACTGGGCCAAGTGGACACATGAACCTAACCATGACATTCCACTCCTTGTCAACTCGGCAGCTATATATATCACGTTAAACCATGCCTAATTTCTAAATAAAAAACATTAAAACGCACATTTTTTTCTTTACCTAACAATACTCAACTGTCCTGCATATAACTGGAAACACATTAACTCTCTCCAGAATAGGGTGTAAATCCTTGGGTAATATTCATTCTTAAACTTGATATCTTACAACTTAAATAGTATAACAGGCACAAAACAATATCACAGTCCTCGTTTCTGTAACTGATCACGTGGTCATAGTTCATATTTATCACTACCTTCTTCCACTACCCATTCCATGTTCCCTTTACCCTCAGCAAGCACTTCAGCTGGCCATGGTTCTTTGCCTGGTGGGGTGACCCAAACCTTCATTCCCAAAGTTTCAGACCCATTGGTAGTCCTGTCTGGATTGGGCTGTTGCAGTTTTCCATTGATTTTAATCACAGGGCATGGTAGTACTAAAAGACACTCTAGGGGATCTCCTATATTCTAAGAAAACTCTTCTTTACCTCCATTGTGTAGCTGCAGTCCTATTTTCCCCCTGATAGTCAGGGTCAATCACCCCAGACAATAATGCAACCCCCTTCTTGGCTTGTTGATCCAGTGGTATGAGTAGCCCAAAGTGACCAGGTAGCAGTCTTAGATTCCACTTCAATGGAATCATTGTTGTTTCTCCTGGTGAAAGCATTCCCCCTTTTGGAACTAAAACCTGTAGACCAGTAGAGCTCAGGGTTGCAGGGACAGGAAGCAAAAATTTTCCTAGTGGATCACTAGAGGTAATAGTGAGTGGTGTCACTCCCATTTCCACACCTTGGTTCCTGGACCCATGGATCCTGGCTATGGGAGAAACAGCACCATACAGCAGACGCTGATTCAGAGCATATACAGCTTACTGGAGAACATTACCCCAGCCTTTCAAGGTATTGCCACCTAGTTGGCACTGTAATTGAGTTTTCAAAAGGCCATTCCACTGTTCTATCAATCCAGCTGCTTCTGGATGATGGGGAACATGGTAAGACCAGAGAATTCCATTAGCATGTGCCCATTCCCTCACTTCATTTGCTGTGAAGTGTGTTCCTTGATCAGAAGCAATGCTATGTGGAATAACATGACAATGAATAAGGCATTCTGTAAGCCCACAGATGGTAGTTTTGGCAGAAGCATTGCATGCAGGGAAAGCAAACCCATATCCACAGCATGTGTCTATTCCAGTTAGAACAAATTGTTGCCCCTTCCATGAAGGGAGTGGTTCAATGTAATCAACCTGCCACCATGTAGCTGGCTGGTCACCTTGGGGAATGGTGACATATTGGGGACTGAGTGTGGGTCTCTGCTGCCGGCAGATTGGGCACTTAGCAGCAGCTGTAGCCAAGTCAGCCTTGATGAGTGAAAGTCCATGTTGCTGAGCCCATGCATAACCTCCATCCCTACCACCATGACCACTTTGTTCATGAGCCCACTGGGAAATGACAGGAGTTGCTGGGGAAAGAGGCTGGCTGCTATCCACAGAACGGGTCATCTTATCCACTTGATTATTAAAACTTTCCTCTGCTGAAGTCACTATCTGGTGCACATTCACATGGGGCACAAATATCTTCATGTTTTTAGCCCACTCAGAAAAAGGTCTATCCACATACCTCTTCCCCAGACCTCTTTGTCACTAATTTTTCAATTATGGTCTTTCCAAGTCCCTGACCATCCATCCAGCCAAACCATTAGCAACAGCCCATAAGTCAGTATACAAATGTACCTCTGGCCAGTTTTCCTTCCAAGTAAAATGAACAACCAGGTGCACTGCTCGAAGTTCTGCCCACGGGGAGGATTTCCTCTCACCACTGTGCTTCAAGGACACCCCAGAAAGGGATTGTAGTGCTGCAGCTGTCCACTTTCGGATGGTACCAGCATATCATGCCAAACCACCTATAAACCAGGCCCTAGTTTTCTCTTCCTCAGTCAATTTACTGTAAGGAACTCCCCATGAGGCCATAGCTCTGGTCAGGAAAAGAGAAGGTAATGAGGCAGGAGTGGAGACCATGGGTATTTGGGCCACTTCTTCATGTAACTTACTTGTGCCTTCAGGACCTACTCTGGCCCTACCTCGTATATATCATTTCCATTTTACAATAGAGTGCTGCTACGCAAACCCAACTTTATACTTGGTAGGTCAGACAATATCCAACTCATGATAGGCAACTTAGGTCTCATGGTAACTTGGTGGCCCATGGTTAAGCGTTCAGTCTCTACTAAGGCCCAGTAGCAGGTCAAAAGTTGTTTCTCAAAAGCTGTTTCTCAAAAGGAGAGTAGTTATCTGTAGCAGATGGTAAGGCTTTGCTCCAAAATCCTAAGGGTCTGCATTGTGATTCTCCTATAGGAGTCTGCCAAAGGCTCCAGACAGCATCTCTATTTGCCACAAATATTTTCAGCACCATTGGCTCTGCTAGATGATAGGGCCCAAGTAGCAGAGCAGCTTTTACAGCAGCCTGGACCTGTCGCAGAGCCTCCTCTTGCTCAGGTCCCCACTCAAAATTAGCAGCTTTTCTGGTCACTCGATAAATGGGCCGGAGTAGAACACCCAAATGAGAAATACGTGGTCACCAAAATCCAAAGAGACCAACTACGCATGTGCCTCTTTTTTGGTCATAGGAGGGGCCAGATGCAGCAACTTATCCTTCACCTTAGAAGGGCAATCTCGACATGCCCCACACCACTGGACACCTAGAAATTTCACTGAGGCGGAAGGCCCCTGTATTTCTGTTGGATTTATCTCCCATCCTCTGACATGCAAATGCCTTACCAGTAAGTCTAGAGTAGTTGCTACTTCTTGCTCACTAGGTCCAGTCAACATGATATCATCAACATAATGGACCAGTGTGATGCCTTGTGGGAGGGAGAAATGATCAAGGTCCCTGTGGACAATATTTTGACATAGGGCTGGAGAGTTGATATACCCCTGAGGTAGGACAGTGAGAGTATATTGCTGACCTTGCCAGCTGAAAGCAAACTGTTTCCAGTAGTCCTTACTAATAGCTATTGAGAAAAAAGCATTTGCCAGATCAATTGCTGCATACCAGGTACCAGGGGATGTAATGATTTGCTCAAACAATGATACCACATCTGGAACAGCAGCTGCAATGGTTGAGCTTACGATAATCCACTGTCATCCTCCAAGACCCATCTGTTTTCTGCACAGGCCAAATAGGAGAGTTGAATGGGGATGTGGTGGGAATCACCACCCCTGCATCCTTCAAATCCTTAAGAGTGGCAGTAATCTCTCCAATCCCTCCAGGAATCCATTATTGCTTCTGATTTACTGTTTTGCTAGGTAGGGGGCAGTTCCAGTGGCTTCCACTTGGCCTTTCCTATGATAATAGCCCTTACTGCATGAGTTAGAGAACCAACGTGGGGATTCTGCCAGTTGCTCAGTATGTCAATAGCAATTATACATTCTGGAACTGGGGAAATAACTACAGAATGGGTCCGGGGGCCCACTTGACCCACTATAAGACAGACCTGAGCTAAAACTCCATTGATCACCTGGCCTCCATAAGCCCCCATTCTGACTAGAGAGGCTACTCTGGAGGTTGTTCTTACAAAAGCTTCAGTTAGACCCTGCTACCTATCATAACCTGCCCAACTTCAACCAAGACCATTCCAGCCATTCCTAAGGACAACTAGGGCCATATATAAGATTCCACAAGGGTTCCATGCACTAGAATGACTTCCCAGAAACCTACCACCTCCAGATAAGTCCCTGGTCCAGCTAAGTCCTGAAATGTAGACGGCCTAGCCTCTCCAGAACATGAGATAGTTCCATCTCCTTTCTCCATATTAATGACAAACCCTTCCAATACAAAAAATTTAGCATGGCCATAGTCCAAACACACCTAAAGAGAGGGATGGAAAGATGAAAGGTGATGGTGGATTTATACAGTGAAGATAGGATTTAACAAATGAATATGAATGCTGAATCATTAAACTGATATCTCTTTTAGTCTCAAGTATCTTAGAACAGCTAGAAGTAAAAACTTAAAATTGTGGAATTGCAACCCATGTCAAACTCTGAAATCTGTTCTACAACTAATTGTGGTGCTATGCTGTTGGAGAAGCCATAAAATATCGCCAACATGGCTGCCGTGGCTGACGCAAGGCAACACAAAATAGCTGACTGTAAATCTGCCCTCCGCCCTAGCAACAAGGGTGACCAATCCCAGAAATCTGCCCTCCACCCTAGCAACAGCGGTGACCAATCCCAGCCCGACACGTGTCCCTGCATGCTCCCAGCCTACATAAACCTGTGCACTCCTCAATAAAGCAGACGCCTTCCACTCAGCTCTGAGGGTTGTCTCCTGAGTCGTGTGCTGTGTGCTATGTGTCTGTGTGACTGACTCAGTACGGCCACTTACCCCCAGCCATCAGCTACCCCACACTATGCTTTGAAATTCATTGCTTTTCTGTATATATATGTTATTTTTCACCAAAAAAAGAAGGAAAAAAGTCGATTGTGATGACAAAAAAGTATTTAAACCTTCTAGCCTATATATTCTGGAGCAGCTAGAAAGAAAAAAATCTGAGAGGATCATATGATAGCCCATGACAAACTCTGGGACTTGTCCTATAACTACTTATTGAAAAGTCTTTGAAAACTATTGCTTTTTTTTTCTTTGCTTTGTATATATGTTATACTATACAATAAAAAACTTTAAAAAAAAACTGAACCATAGGAGTAATAACAATTTGGGTATCTTCTAAGCATTTGAGTAAAAGATATTTAGATTAGACATAAAGCCAACAGGGGAAAATGTAAAAAGAAGAAAATATAATATGCAAAAGAGCTAAGTTAATAAAGCCCTAGAACAGTATTCCCTTCCCCACTCAAGCAATTTTAAATCCTTAGGTTCTTTCATTATATTCACATTATAAAAAAAAAAAAGAAAAATCATATAGAAAGACAAATTTATCACTAAAGTGACCTTGAGCATTCAGAGGAAAGTACTCTAATACCCTGACTTCATAATACTTAAATCTCATTGCATTAGCAGTTTTTAACTCAGACTTTTGTTTTGCTGATAAGTATTTAAAAGCAAATTTTATAGTATGTGGTATAACAATAAAAAAACAGAGAGAGGGTATCTGAATGATGTGAGATTGTCACAGAGAGAAAGATTGAAAAGATAGGCAAATGTATGAACGATAATGGGAGCCTAGTTTCTCACTGAAGAGAACTGCAAATATGGAAAGGGAAACAGCTAGAAAGAATCCTATGGTGTTGAACCAGAATTGAAGATATTACTTTAAACTTATGGTTTTCAGCATATAAAAATAAATATAGTAATTAATATAGACGTGTGTAGATAATTATGCATATTTATGAATATATACATACACACACACAGTCACATAAACACACGTACATATAAATATTCCCTACTTCAGTCAACTGAGAGGAACTGGAAGGAGGAAAATCTCAATAGCAATGAGCCTACCTGAGCTCAGATCTTGGCCTCTAATAATGTCCACTGAAAGTAATGTAAGGCTTCATAAGAAATTTCCGACTGAGGGCTAGGGCATGAAAAGTACAGGTGAGTGTGGAACATATTGTTAGGCCAGAAATTAAATCCCATTTCTAGGTATATATACAAAATAATTGAAAGGAGGTTCAAACAGATTATGTTTACATCTATTTTCATAATGGCATCATTTCCAATTGCCTAAACGTGGAAGCAATCTAAGAACCAATCAACAGATGAATGGATAAAAAAGCATGGTATATACATCCAACAGAATATTATTCAGCCATAATAAAAAGGAACGTAGGACTGACAGGGTTCAACATGGATGAACCTTGAAGACATCATGTTGAGGAGAATAAGCTAGACACAAAAGGACAAATATTACATGATGAATCAATGATATGAAATAATTAGAAAAGCAAATTCATAGTCAGAAACTAGAATACAGTTTATCAGGGGCTAGAATTAGAGTAGCAAATGGGAAGTTAATACTTAATTGGTACAGAGTTTCTTTTTGGGGTGATGGAGAATTTTTGGCAATCTGTGGTGGTAACGGTAATACAACACTGTGAATGTAATTAACACCACTGAATTATATATTTGGATGTGGTTAAAGGAGGGATTTTTTTGGTTGAGTGTACTTGCTAGAATACAAATGTGAACAAAAAACAATACAAATGGTGAGCCCTAATGTGAACTATGGACTATAGTTAACAGCATAATAATAGTATTTTTCTTTTTTTTCTTTTTTTCTTTTCATTTTAATAGTATTTTTCAATAATTGTTAACACCAGAATTACACTAATGCAAAGTGTTAAAAATAGGGAAAGCTGCATTAAAAAAAACAACCAAGGAACAAATAAACTCTGAAATTTATTTACAACAAATGTGACAGAAAAAACTTTATCTTCATACATGGAGTCATATAAATCAATGAAATAGTAAGAACTTCCTCTCTCCTAGAAAAAATTGAACAACAGAAATAAACAAGTCACAAGTTAAATGCATAGGGCCAACAAACACATGAAAAATGCCAACAAAGAAAGGCAAAATAAAACAAGATTAATACTTTTTAACCTATGAACCAGGTAATCGATTTTTAAATATTATATTAACAGGTAAGAAAAGACAGGTAATTCTGAATTACAATGCTAGTAATCACCCAAAGGGGTCCAATATTTCTGGAAAGCAATTTGTCAAAAGGTATATCTAGAACAATCTTTCTTAACTAGTGCTTCACTAAAGAATTAAGTCATACATAAAACAATTTCAATAACTATTTTTTCACAGTCCTTGCAAGGATAATTCATAGCTGGTACCAATCTAGACACATAGGAAATAAGTTGATCCATTAAATACAATGCACACCTAATGGCATTAGGGCTTAAGTCTCTCAAAGGATTCAGGTGAAAATGACTGACTTAAAGTCATTAGAAAACAAATAATAATAAAAGATATAGTCATTAAGAATATTATATTCATTCCTTCATTTTATAAGCACAATCGTATCATCTTCAGGAAAAAATATTGCATTGCAGTTATTTATAAAGCCACTTTTATAACTTTTTTTCTCATTACAAAGTAAGAAATACATATGGAAAAACATTTTAAGAATATATAAGTGTAATATAGAAAAAAAGATTTCTGTAATTCCTTTAAAAGTCCATTTTTTTTTAGCAGTGTATCAAACGAAAATAATCGGAAATATAAAGGTTCATTAACAGACAGCCATAACACATTACATATGACAGTAAAAACTGAAAAAGCCCAAATGACCAATAACAGAAAAATGGGTAAAAGTATTGTGATGTTTGGGTTCTGGTGTCAACTTGGCCAAGTGGAGATGCCCAGTTGTCAGAGCAAGCAATCACTGGCCTGACAGTTGCTGCAAGGATACTCTCATGGCTAGTTGATAACTGGAAGGCTGGTGTATTAAATCATCTGTCAGTTAATTGCATCTATGGCTGATTACATCTGCAATCAACTAAAGCAAGTCTCCCACAGAGATAATCAAGTCAGTTGAAGACTTTTAAGGGAGAAGAGAGACTTTTTCACTGCTTCTTTAGCCAACGAGTCTCTCCTGTGGAGTTGGTCCAAACTCTTCATCAGAGCTGCCAGCTTTGCAGCCAGTCTTATAGATTTTAGACTCTTCAATTTCCACGGTTGTGTGAGACACCTATATAAATCTCATATTTACAGGTATCTCCTGTTGGTTTTTATTTCTCTAGAGAACCCAGACTAATACAAATGAGTATTTGTGCACATACACAGAGACATGTACGTGTAACACCAATTGAGTATGTCTGTGACAGAAGGAATTACAGGAAAGTCCTTTTTTCAACCCTATATACTATTTATATATTCTTGAAATGTTTTTGCATGTGTATTTATTACTTTTAGATGAGAGAAAATATTACAAAATTAACTCTACAAATTTATACCGTGTTCAGAGAAGCAACATTGCTAACATACGATTTTTTTATTGAAGATGACACAATCATGCAAATAAAAGAGTTTTAATATAATATTCTTCTTAAAGAATGCACAGATCAATATGCACAGATCCTGACAGTGCTACCCTGATAAAATGCCCTCCCATGTACTTTGAAGTTAGTCCCCTAAGGGTAATTTATTCTCCAGTCAAGAAACTTTGATTGCAACTATATGGACATCTTAACTAAAACTGAGAAATTGGTTGACCTTTCAAACATACACTAATGAGTGAGTAAAATCCATTTTAAAGGGGTTAGGCAATAGGTTTCCTCAAGATCTGGCCATCTGTAAAATCTGCCTACTATGAAAATCCCTTTTTACCCAGTGTTATCAAGGTTCTAATCAATTTCCAAGATATATTAAGTGAAAAACTTGAGCAGCAAAAACCTGAAATCACTATACAATATCTTCATTAGGCCATATAAATGTATTATCTACATTCAAGAGGAACACTCATTTAAGCAATATGCATAGAGTTTATAGAAAAAAACAATACTGAAACCATAAAATCATCTTATACTCAAACAAAAGCAGTAAGAGTTTATGCCTATCATTCAGAAACGCTGAAGTCATTGTTTGACATTTGGAACAAGGCTATAATAGGATCTTTGAAATCGAAATGTCAAACTGACATAACTAATTAAGCAATTACTCTAAAAAACAGCAGCTAAAATGGAATAGAGTGAAAGCGGCAAACTCCAAAGGATACCTATATAGTCTCTTTTCCTCTAAAATTTATTTTAATAATATGAATTAGCTCATACATGACCATGGTAAATAGAGGATTATCACTACATCAAAGCTGCAGTTGGTTCATAAGTAATTTTTCCTAACCAAAGGAAGTTGCACTATAGCCTTCAGCAGAGAAGGAAAATGCGCTCAGTTTGGCTGCTGCATAAATAGGAACCCTTTCAATTCTATTTTAAGAAAATTAATAATAAGCACCTGCATCTAGGGCTCCCCTCTCACCAGAGTACACCCTTAAGCACTCTTGGCTCTTGATTCACAGCAAATTGTACAACCTCCTGTGCTCAGAGATCCACTTTAATCTGCGTTGCCTCCGCACCACGAGCAAGCATTTCTACTCTACTTTCCTGAGATTTTAGTATCTTCTGGGGCAGCTGCCAGCCACCAAAATGGTCTGCCTAAGGCAATATAAAGGTTATCTGAAGCACCATTTACTATTTTTGGTAGTATTCTGGTTACAAAGTTACATATATTTTGAAGTCTAATCCTAACTTTACTAGAGTCAAATTTTTAAAACCCAATGAGAGCTGAAACACCTGCATTTTACACTCGTGATTTTTCAAATTGTTACTTCTTATAAAATGAGTCACAAAATCAATTTAGTAGTTCACAGCTTTTTTTATCAATAAAGCAATAACATTTAAATATATCTAAGTTACATCATCCATAAAGAAAACAAGTGTCATGACACTTTTGTTTATTCAGACAATATGTATGTGTATATACATATATATATCTGTGTGTGTGTATATATATATATATACAGTGTGTGTATATGTTTATATTTCTACAGTAGGCTCTCATCAAAAAGTACTTATTTTATACCAAAGAAATAGCTTCCTAAAACATTCAAAATATTAGATTTCATTAAATGGGTTAAAATGTAAATCCATTAAATATTAATGTTAACTACTAAATGTTACCAAAAGTTTTCATAAAAATGACCTCAGGTTTTTAAATTCAAAGTGCTATGAAGGAGACAAACCTTCATTCATATGATAGCTCAGATGACCAGTCATGCCTAAAACATCAGTTATCTAAAAAACCCAAAAAAGGGTATAGATAAGCTGGGTTTAGAACTAGCAAAAAAAGGTCTGGGCGGGGAAGGGGTGAATATATGATCAAAATGGAAATTGCTTATCAAGTGAAAAAAAACCTGATTTACTATTTCTTTTAAATGTCTTTCATTTAAATTATTTCCTACAACACAGACAGGTTTTTGTTAAATTTTTAAGTATAATTTTCAAAGTCTATTTTAAATAAAAAAGTAACAAACTTCAAATACATCAAGTTGCAAACAGACTCTTTCTATGGCAAAAAATCACTACTCAATACATTTTCAACTATAATAGTGAAAATTATTGATGAAACAGGGAATTTAAAAATTTCTAATTAATTTAAAAGTTCCTAATCAGATGTTCAGGTTGGTAATTTTCAAAAGAGCCAAGTTATACAACAAATGTAACTTTAAGACTTAAGATACTTCGAACATAATCAGATCAAGGTAAGTAACAAGAGTGCTCCCTACTAGCCAGTCACTGATTAAATTTCAAGAGCTTACTCTTAATTTGACTGATGAACTAGGTTTAAAGCAAATACAGATAATACTTTAACTGTAAAGACTATTTAAAACCCATTAATATGGAGAAAGATGACAAAGTAAGTCAGGACTCTATTCCCCCCACAAAATCTTTGAACATACACCAAGAACTTGTAGAAACAACTTTCTCAAAGCTCCAGAAAAGTTAAAGGATTCCAGAAACAAGGCAAGCACTGAATAATAGAAAAGTAAACTTAAAAGCAATAGGATATCCTGGAGCCCTTGCTGGCCCCTCCTCAACTCCTCGGGGGCTCAGGGCTCCTGGTTTGTGTCCCTGGTCCTGGTTCCAGATGGAGCCGAATAAATATATGGGAAGCTTCTATGTCAAGCACAATCTGTCTGGTGCTGACCTGACAGACTCACTGTCACCAAACTTGCCCTGTGTGTAGGATGCAGCTCACAGAGTTCTCCAACCCAACAGTATGGGAGAGCAGTCAAGACATGGCTACCTGGGGCAAAGGTCTAATGGTTGTGGAACATACACAACAAAGCCTGGGACCATGAGAAAACTACTAGGGAAGAGCGGACATCAGATCTGTGTAAATGAGGGAATTCCTAGGACCACATATGCATGCTCAAGACAAGTAGAATATGCAGAAAGGATGAAGGAAGCGCCTATGCTTTGGCTTCAAACTATTCTATAAACTCAGCATATATATGAGCACTGAAGGACAGAACTCACACAGGTCAATCTGCAAAGATGAAGAAAAGTGTGTGTATGTTTGTCTTTAACTTTTTTTTTTTTCCTGCTAGATCCTGGAATTCAAGGAAAACTCTGTCATAAGACTAGCTGGATACAGGCTTAAGGAAGAATCGCCTCAGTCTAAATTCCACCAATAATAATAAAATAATATTACTTTAATAACATCAAAATGTCCAGGTTTCAACATAAGATTACAAAAAAATACAATGAAACTGAAAACAGGGGCCTGAAGGAGAAGATTAAAGCATTAGATACCATCAAGGAGGACAACTAGACCAGGGAAATACCAAAAACGTTTCTTAAATGGTCCTAAGTATTACCAATGAACTAAAGGAAAACATGAACAAAGAACTAAAGGAAATCAGTAAAATGAGAGAAACACAGGAGAGTGTCAATATAGAGATGGAAATTATGAGAAGAAACCAAACAGAGCCAAAGAGCAGAGTAACAAAAACTTACAATTCCCTAGAGGGGTCCAGTAGCAGACTGGAGCTGGAAGGAGAAAGAATCAGTGACCTTGAAGAAAAAGAGATAACTGAAATCATCCAGTCTAAGGAACAGATGGGAGAAAAAATGAACACAGTCTCAGGAACCTGTGAGACATCAACAAATGTACTGTCAGAGTCCCAGAAGGAGCAAAGAGAAAGAGGCAGAGAGAATATTCAAAGAAATAAGTGCTGAAAACTTCCTAAATTTAATGAAAGACAAGAATATACATATCTAAGACACTCAACAGATTCCAAACGAGAAAAAAACAGATATACATTCTGAATTATTATTAATCAAACTGTCAAATGCCAAAGATAAATTGTCAACCAATAATTCTATATTCATCAAAACTTTAAAAAGTGACAAAGATTAAGACATTCCCATATAAACAAAAGCTGAGGAAGTTCATCATCACTAAACCAGCCCTTCAAGAGATGCTAAAGGGAATTCTGTAGGTTACAAAGAATAGTCAATAGACAATAGTTCAAAGACACAGAAATAAAGATCTCTGGGAAGGGTAATGAAATGGGTAAAAATAAATGCCAGTATTTTTAGTTTGTAATCCACCTTTTAATTCCTACAGGATCTAAAGGGCAAATGCTTTTTTTTTAAGAAAACAATTTCATTTGGTAAATAGTCAAACATCATCAACAGAACAATCTGATCAGTAGGTCTTGAGGTAACTATTAAAAAACATACAATGTATATTCAGCCCCATGGAAAACACAGATTCATGGAGCATAAAAAATCTACAGTGGCCTAAAGGTGGTTTCATACTGTATAATTTATTATCAATAAAACTAACACCATTACAATAGCATTCATTCAATCATTCCTCCACCTCCCCCCATTAAAATTAAACATAAGCGGACTTCCAGGTCAAGATGGCAGCTTAACAATGTGCGCATTTTAGTTCATCCTCCAGAACAACTACTAAATAACCAGAAACAGTACAGAACAGCTCCTGGGGCCACCTCAGTGACCAGACACACAGCGTACCCGAGTCTGGACCACCTGGAATGGCTGCGAGCACCCACAGAACCTTGAGTTCCCAAAGCTGAGGCGGCCGGCGCCCCTCCCCCACAGGCTGCTTCCCAGAAGGGAAAGGAAAGGGACTTTACCAGCAGCAGGAACTGAGCACAATAAACGCCAATTGTGGAATTAATTAACAAATTCTGACTACTAAAATAGGCCCCAGGCTTAGGTGAACCTGGTCAAAGCGGAGGTTGCTCACTTTTTGCCCCAGCACCAAGGGGGCAGGGCTGACAGAAAAAAGGGAAAAAAAAGAAGGAAACAGGTTTCTGTGGCTGTGTTTCTACAAAGGCTTGACTGCTTTTGGATATAGCGGCAGGATGTCTCAGACTGCAACTGCCCCAGACATAGGCAGAAGTGAGCTCTTTTGGGGGCTTGTCTGGAGACTCTGCCTTCCCCAGGGGAGGGGTGAAGCCCAACTCAGGTGAACTCCCCCTCTCAAGGAATTCAGACACCAGGGCTTGGTAATTTGAAGCCATTAAAACCAGCCTACAACCTCTCCTCTGTCTCCACCACGCCCCCAGCAGGGAGAATCTGCCAAAGTTAAAGGTACCGCATCATCTTACGCTGGTGGGACCTGCAGGCAGACAAGCGCCACATACGGGGCAGGATAAGAAAAACAGAGCCCAGAGACTTCACCAGAAAGTCTTTCAACCTGCTGGGTCTCACCCTCAGGGAAAACCGACACAGGTGACTCTCTCAGTTTGGTCTGGGAAAATCCAGCTGGGGTCTACAATACCTACGTAGACCCTCCTAAGGGTGGGGGGGGAGGCAACATACAAGCAGAGCAAAAAACAAGAAAACAAGAAGTGAAAAATTCTCCTCGTTAAACAAAACCTAAGCTAGAGGTCCGGATAAAGCTGAACTGAATGTCAAAGAACAGATAGACAACGAATTCACCTAGCAAGAAAACCCTAGGTAAAAGAAGTGAAAGCAATCTCCAGAACAAACTAATTAAGGTAATTACATGCCTAGACGCCAGCAAAAAATAACAAATCACTCTAGGAAAATTGAAGATATGGCTCAAAGGAACAAACCAATAATTCAAATGACATACAGGAGCTGAAACAATTAATTCAGAGTATACGAACAGACATGGAAAACCTCATCAAAAACAAAATCAATGAATTGAGGGAGGATATAAAGAAGGCAAGGAATGAACAAAAAGAAGAAATTGAAAGTCTGAAAAAACAAATCACAGAACTTATGGGAATGAAAGGCAAGGTAGAAGAGATGAAAAAAACAATGGAAACCTACAATGGTAGATTTTGAGAGACAGAACATAGGATTAGTGAACTGGAGGACGGAACATCTGAAATCCGGCAAGAAA
>PVIY010025749.1:0-36296 GCA_004026745.1 Myrmecophaga tridactyla | reverse complement strand
GGGTACAACATTATAGGATTCCCAGAAGAAGGGAGAGAGAGGGAAAGAGAATATTTGAAAATATAAAGGCTAAAACTTCCCAAACATGATGAAAGACATTAATCTATACATCCAAGTAGCTCAACAAACTTCAAGTAGTAAAGATACTACTTGTATCAAAGAGATACACACTTAGCCACATCACAATCAAACTATCAAAAGCTGTTCTAGTTTGCTAGCTGCCAGAATGCAATATACCAGAAATGGAATGGCTTTTAAAAAGGGGAATTTAATAAGTTGCTCATTTACAGTTCTAAGGCCGAGAAAATGTCCCAATTAAAACAAGTCTATAGAAATGCCCAATCAAAGGCATCCAGGGAAAAATATCTTGGTTCAGGAAGGCCAGTGAAGTTCAGGGTTTCTCTCTCAAGTGGAGGGGCATATGGTGAACACAGTCAGAGTTTCTCTGTCATTTGGAAAGTCACATGGTGAACACGGTCAGGGTTCCTCTCTCATGTGGAAGGGCACATGGCAAACACGGCATCATCTGCTAGCTTCTACTCTTGGATTCCTGTTTCATGAAGCTCCCTGGAAGACATTTTCCTTCTTCATCTCCAGAGGTCGCTGGCTTGTGGGCTCTCTGCTTCTCGTGGCTATGCTGTTCTTCTCTGCTCTCTCTGAATCTCTTTCATTCTCCAAAATGTCTCCTCTTTTATAGGACTCCAGAAACTTATCAAGACCCATCCACATGGGTGGAGACATGTCGTTCAGCTTAACAACCATTCTTGATTAAGTCATATCTCCAGGGAGATGCTCTGATTACAGTTTCAAACATACAGTATTGAATAGGGATTATTCTGCCTTTACAAAATGGGATTTAGATTAAAACATGGCTTTTCTAGGGGACATACATCCTTTCAAACCAGCACAAATGCCAACGACAAAGAGCAAATCTTGAAAGCAACAAGAGAGAAAAGACTCATCACATATTACAGATCTTCAATAAGATTAACAGTTTATTTCTTATTTGAAAATATTGAGGCAATAAGGTAGTGAGATGACATATTCAAAATGCGGAAGGAAAATCTATCAACCAACCAGCAAAATTATCCTTCAAAAATGAAAGAGATTAAACAATCCAAACACAGGGAGCCCATAATAAGAATGAGGGCCTTTAATCCTGAATAGCTTAATGTAATGCCTGGATACATCCAGAGTATATTAAGCAGATAATCAAAAAGTATTGGCAAAGTCCCTTGAGGGATGGGAGAAAAAATATGGACCTATTAAACTCTACCACCAGGGAAACCCCTGATACTGTGTAAAATATTAGGGACACCCAAATCAATAGGCCAAGCCCTTGATCTTGAGACTTGCTCTTGTGAAGCTTATGTATATAGTGGAGAAACAGCCTACTTATAGCTATGCCTAAGAGTTATTTCTGGAGGACCTCTTTTGTTGCTCAGATGTGGCCTTTCTCTCTCTAAACCCAACTCTGCAAGTGAAATTATTGCCCTTTCCCCTACATGGGACATGTCATCCAGGGATGAAAATCTCCCTGGCAGCATGGGAGATGACTCCCAGGATGAGTCTGGCCCTGGGACCATGGCATCAGTGATGTCATCCTGGCTAAAAGAGGGTAAAGAAATATAGCAAATAAGGTATCAGTGGCTAAGAGAGTTCAAATATAGTTTAGAGGTTACTCTGGAGGTCACTGTTATGCAAGCCTCAGTTAGACATTATTACCTACCATGATTTTCCAAACCGAAAACAAAGCCATTCCAGCCAATCCTGAAGAAAACCTAGGGTGTTATATAAGAATCTGCGAGGGCTCCACACACTAGGGTAACATTCCAGAAGTCTACATCCTCCAGATAGTTCCCTGGACCAGATAAGTCCTGAAATGCAGAGGGGCCAGCCTCTCCAGAACATCAGCTAGTTGCATCCCCCATCCCATATTACTGACAGTCCCTTCTAATATGAAAATGTTAGAATGGGTATAGCCCAAATGCCCATAAATAGTGGGAGAAAGATTAAAGGTGATGATAGAGTTATGCAGAGAAGGTAGTATTTAACAAATGAGTATGATTGCTGAATCATCATATCGATATTTCTTTTAATCGCCAGTATCTTAGAAAGCAAGAAGTAAAAACCTAAAATTGTGGAATTGTAGCACATACCGAACTCTGAAATCTTTTTTCAGAGTTGCTACTGCTTTGAATTTTTTTGCTTTTTACAACATATGTTATTTTTTGCAACAAAGAAAACATATATATATTTCTTCTGGCCTCCAGTGTTTTGGAGCAGCTAGAAGGAAAAATCTGAAATAGTGGAATGGTAACTCATAACAAACTGAAATCTGTTCTATACGTACTTATTGCAGTGTACATCAAAAACCATTGCTTTTTTCCCCTTTTCTTTGTGTATATGTTATATTTAACAATAAAAACATTTAAAAAATGAAAGAGAAATTAAGACAACTCAGATTAAAAAACAAAACAAAACAGAGAATTCATCAGTAGTAGAGTTTCCCTACAAGAAATACTAACAACAGTTCTTCAGACTGAAAAGATAGAATACCAGGCAGTGATTTGAATCCACACAAAGAAATAAAGAGCATTAGCAAAGGCAACCACATAGGTAAATATAAAGGACAGTATAAATGTACTTTTTGTTTGTAACTTTTTCTCCTGTCTGATTTAAAGTACAAGTGCATAAAACAATAGTTTGTATTTGTATTTATGAAAATACAATATGTAAAAATGAAATTTGTATGGCAATAAGAGTACAAAAGGTGGGGTAGGGAATGTAGTTCTATAGGAGAATTTTGTATTCTCCTCCTTGGAGAGGGAGGAGGAACCAAAACAGAGAAGATATGATTTAACAAATGAATATGACTGCTGAATCATTACATTCACATTTCTTTTAGTCTCCAGTATCTTGGAGCAGCTAGAAGGAAAAACATGATGCTGTGAAACTGCAACCCATACTACACCTTGAAATCTGTTTTATAACTATTTGTTACAATGTAGTTTGAAATTTATTTCTTTTTGGTATGTATGTTATATTCACTTTTAAAAATTAAAAAAATATTGTCTAGGCTGACCAAGAAAAATTGAGAGAAGACTGTAATTACTAAAATCAGAAATGAAAGAGAGGACATTGCTACCAATCTTACAGAAATAGAAAGGATTATAAGGAAATGCTGTAAGCAACTACATGCCAACAGATTAGATACCTAGATAAATTGTACAAATATCTAAAAATAAACAAACTATTAAAGCTGAATAATAATATAATACACCATATCAACAATCAAAGCAGAAAAACCACATGATCATATTGATTGATGCAGAAAAGGCATTTGACTAAATGCAACATCCTTTCCTGTTGAAAACACTTCAAAGGATAGAAATAGGAGGGAACTTCCTCAAAATGATAAAGGGAATATATGAAAAACCCACAGCTAACATCATCCTCAATGGGAAAAAACTGAAAACTTTCCCCCTAAGATCAGGAACAAGACAAGGATGTCCACTATCACCACTGTTATTCAACATTGTGTTGGACGTTCTAGCCAGAGCAATTAGACAAGACAAAGAAATACAAGACATCAAAATTGGAAAGGAAGAAGTAAAACTCTCACTGTTTGCAGGTGATATGATACTATAGGTTGAAGACCCTGAAAAATCCACAGCAAAACTACTAGAGCTAATAAATGAGTACAGCAAAGTGGCAATTTACAAGATCAACACTCCAGAATCTGTAGTGTTTCTATACACTAGTAATGAACAATCTGAGGGGGAAATCAAGAAAATACTTCCATTTACAATTGCAACCAAAAGAATAAAATATTTAGGAATAAATTTAACTAAAGAGACAAAAGACATATACAAAGAAAACTACAAGAAATTGTCAAAAGAAATCACAGAAGACCTAAATAAATGCAAGAGCATACCGTGTTCATGGATTGGAAGACTAAATATAGTTAAGATGTCTATTCTACATACATTGATTTACAGATTCAATGCAATAACAATTAAAATCCCAACAACTTACCTTTCAGAAATACAAAAACCAATAACCAAATTTATCTAGAAGCGCAGCTTGCCCTGAATAGCTAAAAGTATCCTGAGAAAGAAAAGTGAAATGGAGGTCTCACGCTACCTGACTTTAAGGTGTATTATGAAGCTACAGTGGTCAAAACAGGATGGTACTGGCATAAACATAGATATACTGACCAATGGAATCAAATACAGTGTTCAGATATAGACCCTCTCATCTATGGACAATTGATCTTTGATAAGGCAGTGAAACCAACTCACCTGGGACAGAACAGTTTCTTCAATAAATGGTGCCTAGAGAACGGGATATTCATACACAAAAGAATGAAAGAGAATCCATATCTCACACCATATACAAAAATTAACTCAAAATGGATCAAAGACCTAAACATTAGATCTAAGATCATGAAACTGTTAGAAGAAAATGTAGAGAAATATCTTATAAATCTTATAATAAGAGGTGGTTTCCTAGACCTTACACCCAAAGCACGATCACTGAAGAATGAAAGAAAGAAATGGAAACTCCTCAAAATTAAAGTTTTGTGCATCAAAAAACTTTGTCAAGGAAGTAAAAAGACAGCCTACACAATGGGAGACAACATTTGGTAATGATATATCAGATAAAGGTCTAGTATCCAGAATATATAAAGAGATAGTTCAATTCAACAACAAAAAGACAGACAACCCAATGACAAAATGGGCAAAAGACATGAACAGACACTTCTCAGAAAAGGAAATACAAATGGCCAAAAGGCACATGAAAAGATGCTCAACTTCCCTGGTTATTAGGGAAATGCAAATCAAACCCACAATGAGATATCATCTCACACCCACCAGAATGGCTATTATCAATTAAACAGAAAATGACAAGTGCTGGAGAGGATGTGGAGAAAGGGCACACTTATCCACCATTGGTGGGAATGTCAAATGGTACAACTGCTGTGGAAGGCAGTTTGGTGGGTCCTCAAGAAGTTAAGTATAGAATTGCCATATGACCCGGCAATACCATTGCTAGGTATCTATTCAGAGGACATGAGGGCAAGGACACAAGCAGACATTTGCACACCAATGTTTATAGTAGCATTATTTACAATTGCCAAGAGATAGAAACAGCCCAAGTGTCCCTCAACAGACAAGTGGCTAAACAAGCTGTGGTATATATATATATATACGTTGGAACATTATGCAGCTGTAAAACAGAATAAAGTTATAAAGTATGTTACGATATGGATGGACCTTAAGGACATTATGCTGAGTGAGATTAGCCAGAAACAAAAGGCCAAATACTGTATGGTCTCACTGATATGAACTGACATTAGTGAATAAACTTGGATAATTTAATTGGTAACAGAGACCATCAGGAGATAGAAATAGGGTAAGATATTGGGTAATTGGAGCTGAATTGATACAGATTGTGCAACAGGACTGATTATAAAAACTCAGAAATGGATAGCACAATACTACCTAACTGTAATACAATTATGTTAGAACATTGAATGAAGCTGAATGTGAGAATGATAGAGGGTGGAGGGCTGGGGGCACAAATGAAATCAGAAAGAAAGATAGATGATAAAGACTGAGATGGTATAATCTAGGAATGCGTAGAGTGTATAATGATAGTGACTAAATGTACAAATTTAAAAATGTTTTTGCATGAGGAAGAACAAAGGAATGTCATTACTGCAGGGTGTTGAAAATAGATGGCAATTAATATTTTAAAATTTTAACTTATGTGTGAGACTAAAGCAAAAAGTGTTTATTTGGTACAAAATTTATATTTTGACTAGTTCAGTTCCTAATATAACTTATGTGGACAGCTTATTGAACACCATAAGTACATGGAACCTTGAGTATGGCATTAGATTTTGTAGGTTTGTTCAGAGTGGTGCACCAATAAATCCCAGAAGGATTTGAATAGTGAGTAAAAAAAGTATTTACAAAGTCCCCTTAGGGAGATGGTGAGAAAGGGGAAAAATTCAACTTCCCTAAGTAGAGAATTCTTGATATTCTCACAAGCAATGGGGCCAATCAAAGCAATAGGCTGAGCCCCCAATCTTGGGGGTTGTTCATATGAAACTTAATTCCACAAAGGATAGGTCAACCCTGCTTAAAATTAGGCCTAAGGTTCACCCCCAAGAGAACTTCTTTTATTGCTCAGATGTGGCTTCTCTCTCCAGCCAACAGAACAAGCAAACTCACCACCCTCCCCCTGGCTATGTGGGACATGACTCCCAGGGGTGTGGACCTTCCTGACAACGTGGGACAGAAGTCCTAGAATGAGCTGGGACTCAGCATCAAGGAATTGAGAAAATTTTCTTGACCAAAAGGGGGAAGAGCGAAATGAGACAAAATAAAGTGTCAACGGCTGAGAGATTCCAAACAGAGTCGAGAGGTTATCCTGGAGGTTGTTCTTATGCATTAAATAAATATAACCTTGTTAGTCAAGATGTAATGGACAGGCTGGAGGGAACTGTCTGAAAATGTAGAAGCCGTGTTTTTTAAAGATAGTCGTATAATGATATAGCTTTCGCAATGTGACTGTGTGATTGTGAAAACCTCATGTCTGATGCTCCTTTTATCTATCTTATCAACAGATGAGTAAAACATACAGAATAAAAATAAATAATAGGGGGAACAAATGTTAAAATAAGTTTAGTAGATTGAAATGCTAGTGATCAATGAAAGGGAGTGGTAAGGGGTGTGGTATATATGAATTTTTTCTGTTCTCTTTTTATTTCTTTTTCTGAATTTATGCAAATGTTCTAAGAAATTATCATGATGATGACTATGCAACTATGTGGTGATATTATGAATTACTGATTATATATGTAGAATGGAAGAAAAAAGAAATTAAAAAGTAAAAGAAAAAAAATTGTGTAAGAAGCATTATAAAATTTAAATGGACTTACCAGCAGTAAAGCTATTGAATTAATAATAGTCATAATTAAACTCCCCATAAAGGAAATCTCAGGACCAGATATTTTTACTGGAGAATTTTATCAAATGTTCTAAAAATAATTAATTCCAATCCTTCACAAACTCCTGCAAAGAACAGGAGAGAAGGAACACTTTCCAACTTATTCTATAAGTCCAGTAATTACAGTATTACCTATATGCTAAAACCAGGCAAAGACATGAGAAGAAAAGAAAACTATAAAAGGGAAGATTGTGGGATGGTGGTGGTTTACGGAGCTCCAGGACTCAGTCCTTCCACCCAAACTACTGATAAACAGATAGGAACTGTCTGAAACAAAATTTTAAAACTTTGGAGGGCTGAAGAACACTGTACAGCATCCAGGGAAGAGCTGGAGGAAGAGACTGATAAATCACAGTAAAGAACAGAAAATTACTCCCTCCACAGGGTGGCCACCAGTCCCCATTCTCCAATCTCCCAGGCGGCCACTGTGAGGTTTGGCCCTTGCTAGCTGCTGGTGACAGAGAGGAACATAAAAATCCTCTTCCCCACGAACAGGGTGAGCATGGCTGATCATGATCATAGCTTTTTATTAGCAAATTCAGAATGCTCAGACCCCACTCTGAGGGCAGCTATTGTTTCAGCCTGCCCTGGACAAAGGTGGTGGCAGCCATTGTTTCAGCCCACCTCAGATGGGGTGGTGGAGATTTAAAGAGGATGCGTTTCCTCAGGGTTGTGGAGGACAGTTAGTTTAAGGGGTGCATTTGCTGGGAAGGCCAGAAAGCTCAGCTTTGGGGAGCCATTGGAAACACTCTCAGTACCCTGGCTGGTCCCCTCTCCAGAACACTATGGAGCATGTCCCACCTTCTTTATTGACCCCTGGCCGTGTTTTGGCTGAAAAAGGCTAACTTTGGAAAGCCCTCTCTTTTGTGCCCTATTCCCAGTGTTTACCCTCCAAGCAAAAGCAGCTTGAGACAACAAAAGGAGTGTAGAAATTACAGAGGTGAACAGCCTGAGACACAGCCATAATGGCTTCAAACACCTAGGAAAGGGTGGTCTGTCTCCTGAGAAAAGAGGGGACAACAAAACTCCTGCAAACAGGTGAACTCAAAAACAACTAGCAAGCAAAACCCCACATAAGACAAAGGCCCCAAAAGACAGGGAAAACCCTGCACACTGCATTTACTTTAGGCAGACTTCCTGATAGGAAGACAAAGCTCATGAAAATATCTGTCTCATCACCAGCTATTACAAAATAAAGAAACAAACATCTCAGGGAACAAATTCCAGAGTTAACATATTAAAATATTAAAATGTACAGTGTGCAATAAAACAGCACAAGACAAAGAAACAGGAAATGGTGGCCCACCCAAAGGAAGCGGATAAAAATCCAGAAAGCACCAATAAAGAAGACAAGAATGTGGACATACTGGACAAAACCTTTTAAAAAATGATCATAAAAATGCTCAAGTAGAGGGTGGGCCATGGTGGCTCAGCAGGCAGAGTTCTTGCCTGCCATGCTGGAGACCCAAGTTTGATTCCTGGTGCCTGCCCATGCAAAAAAAACTCAAGTAGATGAAGAAAAATCCCCTTTCTTTCTTCTCCTTCTGGGACTGTCTAATGCACATATTGGTGAGATATGTGAGAAAGAATAAAGGATATCAGATATCTGGAAAATAATGATTAAGCAATATGAGACCCTTAGTAAAGAGAGAGAAATCTTTAAAAGGAACCAAATAGAACTACTAGAATTGAAGACCACAATAATTGAATGAAAAATGCCTAGGAAGGTTTCTAGTGTAGATTAGAGCTGGCAGAAAAAAGAATCAGTGAGCTTGAAGACATGACACTTGAAATGAGCCAATCTGAGAAGCAGAAAGAATAAAGAAGTATGTTGTTTTATTTTGTTTCTTTATTTTCTTAATTAATAAATAAATTAAAAAAAAAGAAAGAGAGAAGTAACCTAAGACACCTCTGAGACACCATCAAGCACACCAATATGTGCATTATAGAGTTCCAGAAGGAGAAGAAAGAAAGGGGAAGAAGGAATATTCAAAGAAATAGTGATAGAGAACTTCCCAAATTTAACAAAAGACGTGAATATTCACATCTAAGAAGCTCAGAGAACAAAAAGGATAAACATGAAGAAATATGCACCCCATCATATATTGATCACTCTATCAAATGTAAAGGACAAGGAGAAAAGTTCTGAAAGCTGCAAGAGAAAATCAATGTGTTACAAGGGAGTCCCAATTATATTGAGTGCAAATTTATCATCAGAGGCAAGAATGTAGTGGGCTGAAATACTTAAAGTGCAAAAAACAAACAACTGCCAGTCAAGAATTTTATTTCTGGCAAGATTTTCTTTAAAAAATGAGGGACAATTTGAGACATTCACAGATGAATGGAAGCTAAGGGAGTCCATCACCACTATATCTGTCTACAAGTAGTGTGAAAGGGAGTTCTTCAGTCTGAAAGGAAAGTACACTATACTGTGGTTTAAAACATAAGGAAATAAAGACCTCCAGTAATGGCAACCATTTGAGTAATTATAAATGCCAGTATTATTGTAGTGTATTGTTTAGTATATAATTCCACTTCCTACTTCCTACAGGGCTAAAAAGCAAATGCATAAAACATAATGATAAACCTATGTTTTTGGACATACAATGTACAAAGATATGAGTGATAACAAGCACAAAAATAGTGGGGGACAAAGGGGTATAGGAAAAGTATATGTACACGCTATTGAAGTTAATTGGTATAAAAGCAAGCATGACTGTTATATATTTAGTATGTTAAATTTTAACCCCATGGTAAACACAGAGAAAATAGATGAGAAATATATCCAGATATAAATTGGAAGGTTTTCAATAGGGTATAACAACTAAAAAATAAAGTAAATATAACAGTAGGCTTAACAAAATGAGGAATAATAAAGGTATAAGACTTAGAAAGGCTAAATAGCAAAATGGCCAAAGAAACCCCTATGGTAGAAGTGACTTTAAGTGTAAATGGGTTATTCTTTCCAGTTAAAAGGCAGACATTGGCAGAATGGATTAAAAGGCATGATCCAACTATATGCAGCCTACAAGAGATTCATCTTAACTTCAAATATATGAGTAGGTTGAGGGTGAAAAGATGGAAGAAACTACCATGAAAGTAGTAACTAAAAGAGAGCAAGGGTGGTCATACTAATATTGGATACTATTGACATTAATTCAAAAGCAATTTTGAAGGACAAAGATAGTCATCGAATACTGATAAAGGGAACAATTCAACAGGAAGATGTAGCAATTATAAATATCTATGCACCTAACAGCAGAGCCCCAAACATATGAAGCAAATACTGACAGATTTGAAGGGAGAAATTAATGGTTCTACATTAATAGTAGGAGACTTTTATATACCCCTCTCAATAATGGATAGAAAATCAAGTCAGAAGACCAATAAGAAGTGACAAGACTTGAATAATATGCTAAACCAACTAGACTTAACAGACATATATAGAACACTTCACCCAACAAAAACAAAAAACACATTCTTCTCAAGTGCACAAGGATGATTTTCCAGGATAGACCATAGTTTGGGTCACAAACCAGTCTCAAATTAAAAAATACTGAACTCATACAATGTATATTCTTTGGCCACCATGGAATGAAGCTAAAAATCCATAATAGAGAGAGAAATGGAAAATTCACAAATATGTGGAAATTTAAAGGCATACTTTTAAACAACCAATGGGTTAAAGAGGAAATCAGAAATGAAATTAGGAAATATCTTCAAGCAAATGAAAAGGAAAATACAACATACTAACATTTTTGTGAAGGCAGAGCTGAGGGAAATTTATTGTTCTAAATGTTTCTATAACAAAAAAGAAAGACTTCAAATCATAGACCCAACCTCAAAAGTGAAAGAACTAGAAAAAGAAGAGCAAACTGAACCAAAGCAAACAGAAGAAAGGAAATAACAAAGATTAGAATGGAGAAAAATGAAATAGAAAACAAGCAAACATAGAGTCAACAAAACAAATTGGCTCTTTAAAAAGATCAATAAAATTGATAAACCTTTAACTAGACTGACAAAAAAACAGAGAGGATACAAATAACTAAAATTAATAATGAAAATGGGGACATTACTATCAATCCTGCTGAAATAAAATGGACTGTGAGAGGACACTATGAACAGCAGTATGACAACAAATTAAATAACCTAGATGAAATGGACAAATTCTTAGAAACACACAGACAACCTACATTAACTGAAGAAGAAATAGAAGATCTCAACAAACCAATTACCAGCAAAGAGATTGAATGAGTCTTCAAAAAAAACCTCCCCAACAAGGAAAGCACAGGACCAGATGGTTTCACAGGGGAATTATACGAAACAGTCCAAGAAAACAACTCCAATTCTGCTCAAACTCTTCCAAAAAGTTTAGGAAGAGGGAACACTCCCTAAACATTCTATGAGGTCAACATCATGCCAAAGCCTGATAAAGATATCACAAGAAAAGAAAACCGCAGACCAGTATGTCCTATGAATATAGATGAAAAAGTTCTCAAGAAAAATACTAACAAACTGAATCCAACATCACAGTAAAGGAATTATACACCATGATCAAGTGGGATTTATCCCTATAATGCAAGGCTTATCCAACATAGGAAAGAATGAAGGAGAAAAAACATGATCGTATCAATTGATAAAGAAAAGCATTTGACAAAATCCAGCACCCATTCATGATAAAAGCATATAGAACACTAGGAATAGAAGAAAACTTCATAGACTCTAATAAAAGGCATATATGAAAAGCCCACAGCTAACATCCTACTTAATCACAAAAGACTGAAAGCTTTCCCTGTAAGATCAGGAACAAGAAAACATGCCCACTATCACCACAGTTATTTAACATTGTACAGGAAGTTCTAACCAGAGCAAATAGGCAAGAAAAAGAAATAAAAGACATTCAAGGTGGAAAGGAAGAAGTAAAACTTTCCCTATTTGCAGATAATATGATCCTATATACAGAAAATCAAGAAAACTCAACATCAAAGCTCCTAGAACTAGTAAATGATTTCAGCATGTGATGGGATACAAGATCAACACCCATGCATCACTAGTGTTTCTGTACACAACAATGAATAATTGGAAGAAGAATTCAATGGAAGAATTCTGTTTAAAATGGCAAATAAAAGAATCAAATATCTAGGAATAAATCTAACCAAAAATATACAGTACTTATATATGGAAAACTACAAAACATTGCTAAAAGAAATCAAAGAAGAACTAAATAAATGGAAGAATATTCCATGATCATGGATTGAAAGGCTAAATATCATTAAGTTGTCAGTACCACCCAAAGCAATTTATAGACTCAATGCAATCCCAATCAAAATTCCCACAACTTTCTTTGCAGAAATGGAAAAGTCAATCATGAAATTTATATGGAAGGGTAAAAGATCACAAAATTCTAAGGCCAACTTGAAAAAGAAGAATGACAATGGATGACACACACTTCCCACTCATAAAACATATTACAAAGCCGCAGTAATCAAACAGCATATACTGGTACAGAGACAGATATATAGATCAACAGAATCAAATTGAGAGCTCAGAAATCAATCTTCACATTTATGCCAACTGATTTTGACAAGGTGAGAGAGACCTCTCAATTGGGAAAGAACAGTTTCTTCAACAAAAGAAAAGAAAAGAAAGAGACCTCTACCTCTCACCATATACAAAAATCAACTCAAAATGGGTCAAAGACTTAAATATAAGAGTTAGAAACATCAAACTCCTAGAAGAAAACATGGGGAAGCAACTTCAGGATCTTTTCTTAGACAAAGTTTCTTAGACTTTACACCCAAAACGCAATGAACCAAAAGAAAAAAAAAAAAAACAGAAATGGGACCTCATCAAAATAAAATAAAACTTTTTTTCCTCAAAAGACTTTATCATGAACATAAAAAGACAACCTACACAATGGGAGAAAATATTGGGAAACCACACATCTGATAAAGGTTTAATATCCAGAATACATAAAGAAATCCTTCAACATAACAACAAAAAGACAGACAATTTTAAAATGGGCAAAAGACTTGACTATCTTTCCAAGAAGATATACAAATAGCCAAAGAACACATGAAAAGATATGTGACATCTTTAGTCATCAGGGAAATACAAATCAAAATCATGAGATACTGTTTCTCACCAATTAAAATGGCTGCTATTAAAAAATAAAAAACAGAAAATGACAAGTGTTGGAGAGGATGTGGAGAAATAGGGACACTCATTCATTACTGATGGCAATGTAAAATGGTGTAGCCACTGTGAAAGACAATTTGGCAATTCCTCAGAAAGCTAAGTATAGAATTCCCATATGACACGGCAGTCCCACTACTAGGTATATACCCCTAAGAATTGAAAACCAGGACCCAAACAAATATTTGCACACCAATATTCATAGTGGCATTATTCACAAATGTGAGAAAATAAAAGCAACCCCAAGTGTCCATCAACCAACGAATAGATAAATAAATTGTGGTATATACATATGATGGAATATTCATTGGCCATAGAAAGGAATGGAGTCCTCATACATGTGACAATGTGGGTGAACATGGAAGACACCATGTTGAGTGAAATAAGTCAGACGCAAAAGGACAAATATTGTATGTTCTGACTGATAGGAAACCATTAGAATAATCAAACTCATAGAGTCAGAATCTAGAATACAGGTTATGGGATGATGTGGGGATAGGAAATGGGAAGTTGAGGCTTAAAATGAATAGGGTCACTATTTGGAATGATGGAAAAATTTAGGTAATGGATGGTGGTGATGGTAGCACAACATTGTAAATGAAAGTAACAGCACTGAACTATGTATCTGAATGTGATTGAAGGGGAAATGTTAGATTGTATACATGGTAACAGAATAAAAATTTTTTAATCCATGGAACTATACTACAATAATGGTGAACCCTAAATTAAACATGAATTTTAATTAATAGTACAATTGTATAACTAACTGTGCTATTATCAATTGTAACAAATGTTCTACACCAATGCAAGGTATTAGTGGTGGGTAGGTATACGGGAATCCTGTATTTTATGCAGGATTGTTCTGTAACAAAAAATTCTCTAACAAAAAATTCTCTAACAAAAAATAAAATATTAGTTAGATCCATTGTATAGAACAGCAGTTGGCCAACTACAGCCCATGGACCAAATCTGGCCCATTGACTGCTTTATTTTTTTAATAGTGAAAAATGACATATGTACAAAAGCAATAAATTTCAAAGCACAGTGCAACAATTAGTTATAGAACAGATTTCAGAATTTGGTATGGGTCCCTGTTCCACAATTTTAGGTTTTCCCTTCCAGCTGCTACAAGACACTGGAGACTAAAAGAAATATTAGTATAATGATTCAGCAGTCATACACATTTGTTAAATCCTTTCTTCTCTGTTTTAACTCCTCCTTCTCATTTAACCCTTCTCCCAATCTTTAGGGATATTTGGGCAATGCCCATTCTAACTTTTTCATGTTGAAAAGAGCTGTCATTAATAGGGGAAGTGGGGTGGAAATACTTAATTCTCTGGAGAGGCTGGCCATTCTGGGTTTCAGGACTTATCTGGCCAAGGAACCATCTGGAGGTTGTAGGTTTCTGGAAAGTAATCATAGTGCATGGAACCTTTGTAGAATCTCACATAAAGTCCTAGATGCTCTTTTGTGTTGGTAGGAATGGTTTTGGTTGGGGTTTGGTAAACCATGATAAATAGCAATAGCTAGCTGAAGCTAGTGTAAGAGCAGCCTCCAGAGTAGCCTCTCGACATTATTTGAACACTCTCAGCCACTGATACTTTACTTGTTACAGCTCTTTTCCCCATTTTGGTCAAGAAGGCATTGTCAATTCCATGGTGCCAGGACCAGGTTCATCCCTGGGTGTCATATCTCACATTGCCAGAGAGACTTTCACCCTGGGATGTTCTGTCCCATGGGGGAGAGGGTAATGATTTTACTTGTGAAGTTGGGCTTAGAGAGAGAGAGAGGCCACATCTGAGCCACAGAAGAGGTTCTCTAGAGATAACTCTTAGACATAATTATATATAGGCTAAGTTTCTCTGCTACAGAAATAAGTTAAATAATAGCAAGCCTCAAGGTCAAGGGCTAGGCCTATTGGCTTGTAAGTCCCTAATGTTTGAGATAGTATCAGGGCTTTCCCTGGTGGTAAAGTTTAATATTCCATATTTTTCTCCTATCCCTCAAGGGACTTTGCCAATACTTTTTAATTATCTGCTCTGCATATTCTGGGTTGTATCTGGGCATTACATTAAGGTATAAAAAATTATCAGCCCTCATTCCCATTCTGGGCTTCCTGTGATTGGGTTGTTTAAATGATCTATCCAGACAGGTTGAGTTAGGTTATGTAGTACATAAATTTAGGTTTTATACTAAATAAACCTCTCTTCCTTTGGTCTCATAAAGTAGGTGACATTCTAAACTATAGACAATATCATCCTTTACCCTATATTCTGATTTATCTTAGTCCTGACCAGAATTGCTTTGTTTTTAACTCTAATTGAAATCTGATCTTTTTTTTTCAATTTCTTTAACAGTTGTTGTATGGAGCAATGCTGACTTTCAGACCAGCAGAACTCCTACTCTGTGTCTTAGTGTCACACCAGTACCCAAAGTTCTATGGAAATACCATGTTATACATATGTAGCACAGCCTCTCAAAATCTAGAAATAACAATTGCAGCTCTGGACTAAAAGTGACTGCTATAAGAGCTTACAATCTAGGACCCAATTTTCTTAGAAGCATTTTCTAAATGAGACCATTCAATATTTGCTTTTATGTTTCTGGCTTATTTTACTTTATATAATATCCCCCAGGTTCATTCAAATCATCGCATGCTTCATGACTATGGTCCTTTCTGTAGCAGCACAATATGTGATCAGATGTACACATCACAGTTTGCCAATCCACTTCTCAGTGCATCCTTCAGCCATCTACATCAATTGGGCATCATGTATAATGTCCGAAGTCAACAGTCCATGTCCCACATTATCCTCACTTAATATAATCATCACACCCTCAATTTTGGACAATTTTCATTGTTCCCAAGAGGAAAAAAAGCCAGTAAAACACTCTCACCAAACAGATATTCCAAACTTCCCCTTGACTCTTGTCCCAACCCCCCATATATCATTTATCCCTGGTATTGTTGTGGTATTGTTGATGTCTTCCTGTTAAACATAGTCCACAGTGTGCATAGTAGATTTCCCCCTGTACTCCTCTATTATTGACTCTTTGTACAACATTCAGACCTTGAAGTAGTTCATGCAAGAACTCATTCATATTTGCAGTGTTGATCGGTAGGATACACGGCTGTATACGACTCGTTTCAAACATGTTCACCTTCAATATGGTAATATTACTTGTAGACCCACTAATGGACTGCCTTCACTTCTATTCATTCCCTTACATTCAAGTTCAACCTCATTGGCTAACTGTTCACCTATTTCTAGCTTCCTTGTATCTCTAGGTCCCCTATATCTATATTCTGTGTTATAAGCCTCTGTGTTTACCTTTACCAAGTTCATAAAAGTGAAATCATACAGTATCCTTTTGTATCTGGCTTATTTCACTCAACATATGTCCTCAAGGTTCATCTGTGTTGTCATATGCTTCAGGATGTCATTTCATTTTACTGCTGCATGATATTCCTTTGTATCTTGTATTAGTTTGTTAAACTGCCAGAATGCAATATACCATGAATGGAATGGCTTTTTTAAAGGGAGTTTAATAAGTTACAAGTTAACAGTCCTAAGGAAGTGAAAGTGTCTGAATTAAGGCACCAATAGGAGGTTACCCTCACTCAAGAAAGGCTGATAGCTTGTGAGAATGGAAGCACCAGGGCATTTGAGGGTTCTAGCGGAATCCTCACCTTCCCTTCCCTTTGCCACGAGGGACATCAGAGCCCTTAATGGTCATTTTGGTGCATCCCTACAACATCCAAGATAAGTGACAGTGATCACTCACTACCCCCTGAGGCAGCTGCTCCCTTTTGGATGGCTGTAGAACAGGTCTCATTCATCTCAAGCCAAATTCTCACTTTCCATGGCCTCCACTAAAAAAAAAAGCTTAACTCCACACCTCCTGCCATCCACATGAGGATCATCCAGAAACCTGGCAAGAAAGACCTTTTCTCTTAAGGCCTCTTCTCCAAATGGATCATTTTTGGAAAGCCCTCTGAACCCCTGGGAATGCTAAACATGGACTTCAGGTGGTTGAGTCCTAAGGTCAGAGACCACCAAGCCACCAGGTCACAGGCCATGGCCCCAGAATTAGAGATCACTGAACCTTGGAGCCTGCTGAGACCAAAATAAAAAATGGGGTTTTGTCTGCCCTGCTCAGGATACCTAGCCAGAAAAAAAAAAGAAAGACTGGTAGCTTTTCTGGACACTCTGTCAGTGGGGAAGATACATTGCTGGCATCTGCTGATCCCTTACTTCTGGGTTCTTTTCCTTTTGGCCTCTGTTCCTGTGAGGGTTCCTCACTTTACTTCTCCAGGACTGGCTTTCATCTCTTGGCTTCCCTTGCCTCTCTCCAGGTTCTGGCTTGCTTAACATTTCATGGGAAGCCACATGGCAATGTACTGCTGGGCTCCAAGTATCTCCAAATATCCATCTCTCTGTTCTCCAAGTATCAGCATCAGTGCCAGCTCTGAGCTCTCCAAAATGTTTCTTCTTTTAAAAGACTAGTCAAGACCCACCTGGAATGAGCAGCATCACATCTCCATCAAAGCAAAAGATCACACCTAGAATTGGGTTTGTCACATCTCCCTGGGGATAATTCAATCAGAAGTTTTTTTCCCTACCATAGTGAATCAGGATTAAAGGAAATGGCTGCTCCCACAAGATTGGATTAGAATTAAGACCTGGCTTTTCTGGGGTACATAATAGATTCAAACTGGCACATATGTATATAATACATTTTGTTTATCCACTTGTCTGTTGATTGGCACTTGAATTGTTTCCATCTTTTGGCAATTGTGAATAGTATTGCTATGAACACTGCTGTACAAATGTCTGTTCTGTCACTACTTTCAGCTTTTCTGGGTACATACCAAGTAGTGGTACTGCCAGGTCATAGAGTAACATAGGATATTTAGTTTTCTAAGGAACCACTAAACTGCCTTCCATAGCTGCTGCATCATTATACATTCCCACCAACAGTACATAAGTGTCCCAGTTCTTCCACATCCTCTCCAACATTTGTAGTTTGCTGTTTGTTTAATAGCTATTCATATAGGTTTGAGGTGGTATCTCATTGTGGTCTTTACCTGCATTTCCCTTATAGCTAATGAAAATGAGATTCTTTTCATGGCGCTGAAGCATTCTCTGCTCTCTCTGAATCTCATGGCTTTCTCTCTTGTTCTCTAGCTTTTTCCAAAGAGCTTCTTCTTTTAAAGGATTCCAGTTAAACCAATCAAGACCCACCTAGAATGGGTGGAGACATGTCTTCACTTAATCCAGTTTAGCAACCACTCTTGATCAAGTCACATCTCCAGGGAGATAATCTAATTAAAGTTTCAAGCATACAGTACTGAATAGGGATTAGAAGAAATGGCTGCCTTTACAAAATGGGATTAGGATTAAAACATGGCTTTTCTAGGGTACATACATCATTTCAAATGGGCACACATATCTATATATTCTTTTCCCTCTTTCTCTCTTTATCCTTTAAGTTACCCTTATGGTACTCTTCAACTCTGCACCCTCCTCCAGACCTCCTTCTCCTGTCTTTTTTTTTTTTTTTTCAGCCAACAGAACTCCCTTTAGTATTTCTTGTAGGGCCAGAATTTGTCTTGATGACAAATTCTCTCAACTTTGTCTGTCTGTGAAATTTTTAATCTCTTCTTCACTTTTGAAAGACAATTTGTCTGGGTACAGAATTCTTGGCTGGTTGTCTTTCTGTTTCAAGATCTGAAATCTATCATATCTCTACCTTCTTGACCCCATGGTGCCTGTTGAATAGTCTGAACTAAGTCTTAGGTGGTTTTCCTTGTATAGTAGATTGCTTTTCTCTTGCCACTTTCAGGATTTTCTGTTTTTTCTTCAACCTTTGATAAACTGATTAATATGTGTCTTGGAGTAGGCCTATTTGAATTTATTCTATTTGGGGTTCATTGGGATTCTTTAATTTGCATATTTATGTCTTTATTAAGGGTTGGGAAAGATTTTCCCCATTATCTCCTCAGCTAAACTTCCTAGCCTTTTATTTTTCTCTTCTCCTTTTGGGACAACAGTGATTCTTATATTTGTGTGCTTTGTGACATACATCATTTTCCTGAGATCCAATTTAAGAGTTTCCATCTTTTTTGCTGTTTGTTCTTTTGTACATTTGCAATCAATTGTCCTGCCCTCTAATTCACTTATTCTTTCTTCTGCCTCTTCAAATCTGCTGTTGTGTGTCTTTAGTATGTATTTTATTTCATCTACAATATTTTCATCTCTGTGATATCTGCTATTTTTCTATTATTCATTCAGATTCTTCTTTATGTTTCTTCTATAAAGAAAGTGTCTTGACTTTCTTTATGTCATTAGCTAACCCATTGAAATTATTTAAGAGAATTATATAACCATCTTTGATTAGTTGTTCCAAAGTCTGTGTCTCTTCCAGTGTTTTAAATTTGGTTGTTAAGCTGGGCTCTATCTATCTGCATATTCATATGTTTTGCAATTTTTTTGTTGCTTTTGAGGCATTTAATTATCTTAATAGAGTGATTTTGGAAGCTGATTTCCTTCAGTAGTCTAAGGTTTTGTATTTCCAGGATAGGCACAGGTCAGGGCAAAGGGCATGGGGTAGGGCAGCAGTGCAGTGGTAAGGCATGATACAGAGCTAGGTGCAGGGCAGGGGTGCTATGCTGGTGCTGGGAGTGTAGACTGTGGGACTGGGGTTGTGGGGGTTGGTGCACAGGCCCATGGGGATGGGGTGTGGCCCAGGCAGGCCTTTAAGCATGGGAGCAGGGCACAGCATGGGGGATAATGGAGGCAGGGCACAGTGGGAGGTGGATTGCAGGGGCTGTGTGGAAGAGTTGTGCTGGGGGTGGTGGGGCATGGGTGCATTGAGTGTCAGGGTATGGGTACCTGGGGAGCATCATGGTGGGGTGCCAGTCATTGGTGGGGGCTTGTGTGGCATGTTCAAGGAGTGCCATGTGACTTACTTCATCATCCCTGCCTCCCTATCTGTGCACTACTAAGGGCTCTGGACCTCAGTTTGGTAATGGGCAGTTTAACACTAGCTGGACGGTCTCCAGTTCTCTGCATCTTAATTCCTCAGCTTTTTCATCAAAGACCTCCCTTTGCACTAAATCCCTCTCAGGTCATTTGTATGCTGGAATGACTATCCCAGTTTTTTTTCTGTCACTTCTGTATCTGTTCCTTGGAGCTGGGGTGAACTTGGGCTATCCTATTTCACCACCTCACCAGAAGTCACACTGACTGCTTTTGTAAATAAAATTTTATTGGGACACACACAGACACACACAGACACACAGAGACACACACACAAAGAAATAGAAATAGATAAGAAAACTACAGATGAATATTCTTTTGTCTATACATACAAAAGTTCCCAACAAAATAATACCAAACTGATTCCAGCAATGTTGAAAAGCAACTATACTCCATGACCAAGTGGAATTTATCCCAGGAAAGCAAGGTTGGGTCACATGTGAAAATAAATTGATGTGATGTACCACATTAGTAAAGAACAAAATCACATGATCATCTCTATAGATACAGAAAAAGCATTTGATACAATCCAGCACATTTTCTTGCTATAAGCACCCAAAAATCTAGGAATACAAGGGAGTTTTTCAACCTGACAAAGGACATCTACAAAAGCCCACAGCTAATACAGTGAATGGTGAAAGACTGAAAGTTATTTCCCTAATATAAGGAACAAGACAAGGATGTCTGCTCTCACTATGTCTACTTAACTTTGTACTAGGCCTAGCCAGGGTAATTAGGCAAGAAAAATAAAGAAAAGGCATTCATACTGGAAAGGAGGGTGTAAAACTTTCACTATTTGTAGATGACATTATTTTGTAGATAGAAAGTCCTAAGGGATCCCCCCCTCCCAATTAGTAAAGCTAATAAATGAGGTAAGCAAGGTTGCAGGATACAAGATCAACATACAAAAATCATTTGTATTTCTAAACACTAGCAATGAACAAATCTGGAAATGAAATAAAAATGAAATACAGTTCCATTTACATTTGGCATCATAAAGAATTAAATACTTGGGTATAAACTGTACAATGAAAACTAAAAAACATCAATGAAACAAATTTAAAAAGTCCTAATAAATGAGAAGACATCCTTCCATTCCAAAGGATTAGCTGAATATTGTTAAGATAGCATATTCAAGATTCAATGTACTCCATATTAAAATCTGAAGGGTCTTTTATTTTTTCTTACTTGAGAAACTGATCCCAAAATTCAATTGGAAATGTGTCCTTTAGGACATAGAAAACCAAAATGAACTTTTAAATGAAGAACAAAGTTGCAGGACTCACACATCCCCGTTTCAAAGCTTAATAGACTGGCTCCATGTCCCAGCTTGTGGAGTAACCATCACATGCCTCCTGGTCAAGGTTTCAACAGACCTCACAAAAATGCCATATCAGATGAAACATACCATGGAAACTAGGATGTTTACTTTTCACAGATTTGCCAGGGATAAGGGCTGCTTAACAAAGGAAGACCTGGGAGTACTCATTGAAAAGGAATTCCCCAGATTTTTGGAAAATCAAAAAGGTGCTCAGGAAACATTCAACTTCCCCATTTGGAGAATTGCTCATGTTCTCACATGCAGTGGAGACAACCAAATCAATAGGTCAAGCAAAGGATAGGCTTATTCCAGCAAAGGATAGGCTAAGCCTACTTAAAATTAAGCCAAAATAAGATTTTGTAGGTTTATCCAAAGTGATGCCCCAATAAATCCCAGAGTGATTTGAACAGTGAGTAAAGAAGTAGTTTCAAAGTCCCCTTGGGGAATGGTGAGAAAGGGGGAAAATTCAACTTCCCCAAGTGGAGAATTCTTGATATTTTCACAAGCAGTGGGGACAACCAAAGCAATAAGCTGAGTCCCCAATCTTAAGATTTGTTCGTATAAAACTTAACCCCACAAAGGATAGATCAAGCCTACTTAAACTTAGGCCTAAGGGTCACTCCCAGGAGAACCTCTTTTGTTGCTCAGATGTGGTCTCTCTTTCCAGTCAACACAACAAGCAAACTCATCACCCTCCCCCTGTCTACGTGGGACATGACTCCTGGGGGTGTAGACCTTCCTGGCAATGTGGGACAGAAATCCTGGAATGAGCTGAGACTCAGCATCAAGGGATTGAGAAAACCTTCTCAACTGAAAGAGGGGAGAGCAAAATGAGACAAAATAAAATGTCAATGGCTGAGAGATTCCAAACAGAGTCGAGAGGTTATCCTGGAGGTTATTCTTATGCATTAAATAGATAACACCTTATTAATCAACATGTAATGGAGAGGCTGGAGGGAACTGCCTGAAAATTTAGAGCTGTGTTCCAGTAGTCATGTTTCTTGAAGATGATTGTATAATGATATAGCTTTCACGATATGACTGTGTGATTGTGAAAACCTTGTGTCTGATGCTCCTTTTATCTACCTTATCAACAGACAAGTAAAACATATGGCATAAAAATAAATAATAGGGGGAACAAATGTTAAAATAAATTTAGTAGATTGAAATGTTAGTGATCAATGAAAAGAAGGGATAAGGGATATGGTATGCATGAATTTTTTTCTGTTTTCATTTTATTTCTTTTTCTGAATTTATGCAAATGCTCTAAGAAATGATCATGATGATGAATATACAACTATGTGATGATATTGTGAATTACTGATTATATATGTAGAATGGAATGATCATATGTTAAGAATGTTTGTGTTTGTTTCTTGTTATATATTTCTAAAAATTAATTAAAAAAAATTAAGCCAAAAGTCACCCCCAGAGAACTTCTTTTGTTGCTCAGATGTGACCTGTCTCTCTAAGCCAACTCAGCAAGTGAACTCACTGCTCTTCCCCCTACATGGGACATGACTCCCAGAGGTGTAAATTTCCCTGGCAATGTGGGACAGAACTCCTGGAATGAGCCAGGACTCAGCATCATGGAATTGAGAAAGTCTTCTTGACCAAAAGGGGGAAGAGAGAAATGAGACAAAAAGTTTCAGTGGCTGAGAGATTTCAAACGAATCAAGAGGTTATCCTGGAGGTTATTCTTATGCATTATATAGATATCTCTTTTTAGTTTATGGCATATTGGGATGTCTGGAGAGAAGTACCTGAAACTGTTGAACGTGTTCCAGTAGATTCTTTAGGTGATTGTATAAAGATATAACTTTTACAATGTGACTGTGTGATTGTGAAAACCTTGTGTCTGATGGTCTTTCATCCAGCATGTGGACAGATGAGTAAAAACAGAAAGGATAAAAGTAAATAAATAATAGGAGGGATAAGGGGTAAAAAATTGAGTAGATGGAAATACTAGTGGTCAACGGGAGTGAGGCGAAAGGGGTGTTGAATGTATGCATTTTTTCTTTTTATTTCATTTTCTGAAGTAATGCAAATATTCTAAAAAATGATGATGGTGATGAATACACAACTATGTGACGATATTGTGAGCCACTGATTACACACCACATATGGCCTGTATGTGTGTGAAGATTTGTCAATAAAAATATATTTTAAAAAAGAATTATACAACAAACACCCCCCCCCAAAAGACCCTCTACCTGTGGACATAATAAGGAAGGATTTGAACCAGTGTCGAGATGGCAAAGTGGGCTTCCAGAGCTTCTTTTCACTAATTGCTGGGGTCACTATCATGTGCAATGATTGTGTTTTGTAGTACACATGAAGTAGAAGGGAAAGAAATAGACAAAATTGAGGAATTAATTACCCCCACCCTTAAAAGAATTATCCCAAGAGTTACTTAAGGAATCTGCCCCACAGCTTCTCTCTGCGTAAGGATTTTAAATAGATTGAGGTCCTTAGAAAATGTACAAATAAATCCAACTCCCATTTGACAAGTAGTGGGAGAAAAGTCAATTAAATGCCAGATAAGCTTTTATTTTTTATATTATTTGCATCCTCTTGCCCTCAATAAACAAGTTTATTTTTTAATGCCTAAAAAAAATAAACTTAATATAAACCTACACTGATCAAAACAGTGTGGTACTACTGTAAGTATAGACATACAGACCAATGAAATAGAATTGAAAGTTCAGATATAAATCCATACACCTGTGCCTTGATTTTTGACAAGGCTGCCAGGGCTATTCAGTGGTGAAAGAATAGTCTTCAAAAAATGGTGCTCTTGGAGGGACAATCAGGGATCCAGGCTGACAGAGGCAGCAGCACCTGGGTTCTCTTTGGTCTTTTTGGTCTAGAATCTGTGTTCTCTTTGCTCACCAAAATAGGGGAAGAGTGAGAGTGGACAATTGTGCATGGCATGTTGATTTGCTCTAGTAATATCATACCTGGAACAGCAGCTGCAATTTGAATTACCACCTTGTTAAGTTTACGATAATCCACTATTATTCTCCAAGATCCATGTTTTCTGCACAGGCCAAATAAGAGAGTTGAATGGGAATGTGGTAGGAATCATCACTTCTGCATCCTTCCAGTCCTTGCTGGTAGCCCTCCAGGAAAGCAGTATTGCTTTTGGTTTACTATTTTGCTAGGTAGATGCAGATTCTAATGGCTTTCACTTAAACTTATGAATAGTCATCATTCCACAAGTTAGGGAACCAATGTGGGGATACTGCCAATTGCTAAGTATGTCTATTCCAATTATGCATTCCCGAACTGGTGGCTGGGGGAACAGAATGTACCACTATGAGACACACCTGAGCTAAAACTCCATTAATCATGAGACCTCCATAAGCCCCTACTTTGGTGGACCACAGTGACATTTTGGGTCTCCTGGAATTAATATCAGTTCTGAGCTAGTCTCTAATAGTCCCTGAAATGCCTGATCATTTTCTCTTCCCATTGCACAGTCACCCCAGTAAAAGACCATAGTTCCTTTGGAGAATGCTGGGAGGAAGATTAGCAGTATACATTTTTGGCAGTGTAGCAGGGGCCTTCCCCAAGGGGACCCAGCCTTCCCTTCATTCAAGAGTTTCTGGGTCTTTAAATTGTCTCAAGTCTGTGAATTGATCGAAGGGTTCAGACTACTTGTTCTGTGATTCAAGTTGTACATTTGTTCATTTGACCTAGGGTTCTTTTGCTTACATGGATCAAACAAGAATTTAGTAGACTGCATATCTATTTTACTTGTAGGTACCCTATGATCAACTAGCCAATGGCACAGGTCTTTGTAAGTCACATTATTCTGCTTTCAGTCTGTCATCCATTGTGGCAGACATACCCCCTTATCTTAAGTGCTTGACTTCTGCCAACCCAGATCTGATCATCCCCTTTGTGTTTAAGGATCCAGGTTCAATGGCAGCAGTTCCCCCAGTAACATGTGACCCACAGAGAAGAGCAACCACAGAGCTCTTCAGAAATGATGGCATTAGTCTCACAAACTTATTCCTCCCAGTTCTGGTGAAAGGTGTCCTCAGGACATTCCTGGGGTGAGTGAGCAGGTATTGCATGATAAATTCACTCTACCTTTCCAAACTCTCTAAGCTTTTGGATCTCTTCTACATTAAACCAAGGCAATTCTGACATTTCCACTTCAGGTAATATAGGCTACCCTTTGGTCCATGCTTCAGCCAACCACCCAAACAGTTAGTACCTTTTTTAATCCCTTGAGCTATTAACAGTACATCCAGAATCTCAGTTTAGTGGGACCATATTAATAATTTCAGCCTGATTCAACTTTATGCTCTTTCCAATATTATCCTACACCCTTAATATCCATTTCCACACATAGTCTCCTGATTGAAGACTGTATAAATTGGAAAAATCATACAGTTCTTTGAGATGTACTGCACCTCCTCATGAGTCACACTTACACTTCACCTTTGTGCCTTATTGGGAATTCAGTCTGGCTATAGGTCTAGAAGAAAAGGGGTGACGGAGGTGGGTAATGGGAGGAATTCATAGTGGCTTGAAAGCCAACTATCTCAGGGCATTCCATGACAGTTTCACCTGGTGAAACAGGGTTAATCTCTTCTTCTTCTTTTTCTTTCTTTCTTTCTTTTTTTGTTTACATATTTTTATTTAAGAAAATAAACAATATACTTAGAACCATCAACAATGGACATCTTGTTAACCTTAGGCATATTTTAATAAAGTATCCATATCAATTTAGCATTAAGGCAACAAGGACAAAAATCTACATATTCAGATAGCAAAGTTCTTAAATTCTAAATATTAAAAACTAATGTAGATACCATCTGATTGACTGTCAAAACTGTGAATGTTCTCAAAATATCAAGTAGAAAGTTCTTACAAATAGCTGCATTGCTATAGTAATGCTTATGTTACCAAATATTTTCCTTATTTCAGGAAAATATGAAGATACAAATATTTTTATAATTAACATTAGGCATATTAAAAAATATCTAAGTAATCATTGTAAAGCCTGTTTATACAATATGTTTCATAAGCCAATTTAAAATTAAAACAAGGAAGGAAAAAAATCTATAAATACAGATTCAGAGTTACCTGAATTCTAAATATTAAACATATCTTAAATACTGTTTGATTAAATATCAAAACTGTGTTCTCAAAATATAAAGTAAAAAGTTATTACAAATATTAACTTTGCTATAGTAATGAGCTATGTTACTAAATATTTTCAAATTTTGGATTTCAAAAATTTGTTTTATCTAATATTACTATAACTGCCTATAGTTTTAACTTTTTTTAGCTGTAAAATATAACAGATAGATAGATAGATAGATAGATAGATAGATAGATAGATAGATAGATAGATAGATAGATAGATAGATAGAAAGGAAAGAAATGAAAAAAGCAATAATTTTCAAAGCACACTTCAACAAGCAGTTAAGGAACATTTCCCAGAGTTTGACATGGGCTACCATGTCCTCAACTCAGATTTTTCCTTCTAGCTGCTCCAAGACACTGGCAGCTTTATCAGAGTCACAATAATAGAATCATACAGAATCTATTCTCTTGTGTCTGACTTATTTCACTCAGCATTATGTCCTCTGGGTTCATCCATAATGTCACATGTTTCAGGACGTCATTTTGTCTAAATGCTACATAATACTCCAACATATGTATATATCACATTTTGTTTATCCATTCATCTGTTGAATGGTACCTGGATTGTTTCCATCTCTTGGCAATTGTGAATAGTGCTGCTATGAACATTGGTGTGTAAGTGTCTGTTTGCTTCACTACCTTCAACTCTTCAGGGAATATACTGACTATCAGTATTGCTGGATCATAGGGCAACTCAATATTTAGTTTTCTGAGGAATCACAAAACTGATTTCCACAGTGGCTGAACCATTTTACATTCCCACCAACAGTGAATAGGTGTTCCAATTTCTCTGCATCCTCTCCAACATTTATAGTTTCCTGTTTGTTTAATAGCAGCCATTCTTATAGGTGTGAGGTGATATCTCATTGTTGTCTTAATTTGCATTTCTCTTAGAGCCAATGAAGATGAGCAGCTTTTCATATGCTTTATAGCCATCTGTATTTCCTCTTCAGAAAAGTGCCTATTCATTTCTTCTGCCCATTTTATAAGTGGGTTGTTTGTTCTTTTGTGGGGAACTGTATAATTTCTTTATGTACACAGTATATCAAGTCTTTATCCAATATGTGGTTTCCAAATATTTTCTCTCATTGAATTGGCTGCCTTTTCACCTTTTTAACAAAGTCCTTTGAGGCATAGAAGTTCTTGATCTTAAAGAGTTCCCATTCATCTATTTTTTCTCTCACAGCTTGTGCTTTAGGTGTAAAGTTTAAGAAGCTACCTCCTATTACTAGATCTTGAAGATGTCTCCCTACTTTTTCTTTCTTCTTTTTTTCACATGGGCATTTGGAAACAAACCCTCCCTACATTTTTTTCAAGAAGCTTTATGGTACTGGCTCTTACATTTAGGTCTTTGATCATTTTTAATTAATTTTTGTATTGGGTGTAAGGTATGGGTACTCCTTCATTCTATGGCTACTGAAATCTAGTTCTCCCATGCCCATTTATTGAAAAGGACTATTCTGTCCCAATTTGGTGGATCTGGGGGCCTTATCAAAGATCAGATGTCCATAACATTGGTGGTCAATCTCTGCATTCTAGATTCTATTCCACTGGTCAGTCCTTCTGTCTTTGTGCCAGTATCATGCTGTTTTGACCACTGTGGCTATATAGTAAGGTTTGAAGTCAGGAAGTGATAGACCTCCCAGTTTGCTCTTTTTTAGGATATCTTTAGCTGTTCGAGGTCTTGATAACCAATTTTTCCAAGTCTTCAAAGTAGGCTGTTGGGATTTTTATTGGTATTGCATTGAATCTGTAGATCAGTTTAGGTAGAATTGACATCTTGATGATATTCAACCTCCTATCCATGAGCATGGAATACCTTTCCATCTATTTAGGTTATTTTTTATTTCTTTTAGCAATTTTTTTTTGTAATTTTCTGTGTATAAATCCTTGACATCCCTGGTTAGGCTTATTCCCAGATACCTTCTTCTAGTTGCTATTCAGAATGGAATTTTTTCCTTAGTTTTCACCTCAGATAGGTCATTGCTGGTGTATAGAAACATTACTGATTTCTGTACATTAATCTTATATCCTGTCACTTTGCTGAATTTGTTTATTAGCTCAATTAGTTTTACTGTAGATTTAACAGGGTTTTTAAAGTATAGGGTCATGTCATTTGCAAATAATGAAAGTTTTAGTTCTTCCCTTCCTATTTGGATGACTTTTATTTCTTTCTACTGTCTAATTGCTCCAGCTAGTTCTTCTAAAACAAAGTTGAATAATAGTGATGGTGAATACAATGATGTTGAATACAATGTTGAATAATAAAAAGTGACAATGGGCATCCTTGTCTCATCCTCAATCTCAAGGGGAATGCTTTCAATTTCTCATGATTATGTATGATGCTGGCTACGGGCTTTTCATACATGCCCTTTAGGATACTGAGAAAGTTTCCTTTGATGCCTAAATTTTGAAGTATTTTTTATCAGGAAAGAATGCTGGGTTTTGTCAAATGCTTTTTCAATATCAATTGACATGATCATGTGATTTTTCCTTTTTGAATTACTAATGTGCTGCATTATGTTGATTGATTTTCTTATGTTGAACCACCCTTGCATTCCTGGTAAGAATCCCACATGATCATGATGTATAATGCTTTTAATGTGGTGTTGGATATGAGTTGCTAGTATTTTGTAAGAATTTTTGCATATATGTTCATTAGGGAGATTTGGTCTGTAATTTTCTTTTCCTGTATTATTTTTACCTGATTTTGGTACTAGAGTGAGTTAGCTTCATAAAATGAATTGAGTAGAATACCTTTTTCTTCAGTTTTTTGGAAGAGTTTGAGCAGGATTGGTGTCAGTTATTTTTGAAAAGTTTGATAAAGTTCTCCTGTAAAGTCATCAGGTCTTGGGCTTTTTTATTGTAGGAAGATTTTTGATGACTGATTGGACCTCTTTATTTGTAATTGATTTGTTGCAACCTCCTATTTCTTCTCAAGTCAGTATAGGTAATTTGTGTCTTTCTAGGAATTTGTCCATTTCATCTAAGTTTTCTAGTTTGTTGGAATATGATTGTTCATAATATTATTTTATAATTTTTAAAATGTCTTCATGGTCTGTGGCAACAACCCCCCTCTCATTTCTGATTTTATTTTTGTCCTCTCTCCTTTGTTCTTTCTTAATCTAGCTAGGGGTCTATCAATTTTATTAATTTTCTCAAAGAACCAACTTTTAGTTTTCTTGATTCTTTCTATTGTTTTGTTGTTCTCCAGTTTGTTTATTTCTGCTTTAGTCTTTATTATTTCTCTTCTTTTATTTGCCTTGGGGTTAGTTTGCTATTCTTTCTCTAAATTCTCCAGGTGAGCAGTTAAATCCTCAAATTGGAAAAATGGAAGGGAGCTATAGACATATCAACAGTAATAGTGGGAGACTTCAATACACCACTCTGCTCGATAGATAGAACAACCACACAGAGGATAACAATGAAATGGATAACCTAGACAATAAACTATATACAAAACTATATTAGTTTTTAAATATGGGCATTTAGGGCAATACATTTCCCTCTCAGCTCTGTCTTTGCTGCATCCCATGAGTTTTGACATATTGTATTCTCATTATCATTCATCTCCAAATATTTACTGATTTCTCTAGCAATTTCTTCCTTGACCCACTGATTATTTAAGAATGTGTTGTTTAAATAATGTTAGAACACTGAATGAAGCTGAATGTGAGAATGATAGAGGGAGGAGGGCTGGGGGCACAAATGAAATCAGAAGGAAAGGACTGAGATGGTATAATCTAGGAATGCCTAGAGTGTATAGTGATAGTGACTAAATGTACAAATTTAAAAATGTTTTACATGAGGAAGAACAAAGGAATGTCAATAATGCAGGGTGTTGAAAATTGATGGTAATTAACATTTTAAAACTTTAACTTACCTGTGAGACCAAAGCAAAAAATATTTATTTGGTACAAAATTTATATTTTGACTAGTGCATTTCCTAACATAACTTATGTGGACAGCTTAATTGAACACCATAAGTGCATGGAACCTTGAGTAGAGCATGAGATTTTGTAAGTTTGTTCAGAGTAATGCCTCAATAAATCCCAGAAGAATTTGAACAGTGAATAAAAAAGTATTTTCAAAGTCTCCTTGGGGGAATGGTGAGAAAGGGGGAAAATTCAACTTCTCCAAGTGGAGAATTCTTGATATTCTCACAAGCAGTGGGGTCAAACAAAGCAATAGGCTGAATCCCCAATCTTGGGGTTTGTACATATGAAACTTAACCCCACAAAGGCTAGGCTAAGCCTACTAAAAATTAGGCCTAAAAGTCACTCCCAAGAGAACCTCCTTTGTTGCTCAGATGTGGCCTCTCTCTCTCAGCCAACACGACAAGCAGACTCACTGCCCTCCACCTGTCTATGTGGGACATGACTCCCAGGGGTGTGGACAGAAATTCTAAAATGAGCTGGGACTCAGCATCAAGGAATTGAGAAAACCTTCTCAACTGAAAGGGGGAAGAGAGAAATGAGACAAAATAAAGTGTCAATGGCTGAGAGATTCCAAACAGAGTCAAGAGGTTATTCTTATGCATTAAATAGATATCACCTTGTTAGTCAAGACGTAATGGAGAGGCTGGAGGGAACTGCCTGAAAATGTAGAGCTGTGTTCCGGTAGTCATGTTTCTTGAAGATGATTGTATAATGATGTAACTTTAGGATTGTGACTGTGTGATTGTGAAAACTTTGTGTCTGATGCTCCTTTTATCTACCTTATCAACAGACAAGTAAAACATATGGATTAAAAATAAATAAACAATAGGGGGAACAAATGTTAAAATAAATTTAGTAGATTGAAATGCTAGTGATCAATGAAAGGGAGGGGTAAGGGGTATGGTATGTATGAATTTTTTTTCTCTTTTCTTTTTATTTCTTTTTCTGAATTGATGCAAATGTTCTAAGAAATGTTCATGTTGATGAATATAAAACTATGTGATAAAAAGAGTGTTCATATTATATGTTGATTTGTTTTGTTAATAAAAATTTTTTAAAAATTTAAAAAGAATGCATTGTTGAATATCCATATATTTGTGCAAGCTCTGGTTCTTTGGTGATTTTTAATTGCCAACTTTATTCCATTGTGATCAAAATGCTTTGGATAATTTCAATCTTTCTAAATTTAGAGAGACTCAGTTTATATCCCAATATATGATCTATCCTGGAGAACGTTCCATGTGCACTAGAGAAGGATGTGTATCTTAGTGTTTTGGGATGTAATGATCTATATATGTCTATTAGATCTAATTCATTTATCTTATTGTCTAGATTATCCATTTCATTGTTATCCTCTGTGTGGTTGTTCTATCTATAGAGCAGAGTGGTGTACTGAAGTCTCCCACTATTACTGTTGATAGGTCTATAGCTCCCTTCCATTTTTCCAATATGTGCCTCACGTACTTTGGAGCTCCTTGATTGGGAGCATATACATTTATGATTGTTATTTCTTCCTGGTGAATTGTCCCTTTTATTAACATGTAGGGTCCTTCTTTGTCTCTCATGATGTCTTTAAATTTAAAGTCTATTTTGTCTGATATTAGTATAGCTACTCCTTCTTTCTTTTGGTTACAGCTTGCATAGAAGATATTTTTCCATTCTTTCACTTTCAATCTAACTGTTTATTGAGAAATCAATCTGTGTCTTTGAGTCTAATATGTTCCTCTTGTAAACAATATATAGATGGATTATGTTTTTTTGACCCATTCTGTCAGTCTGTACCTTTTAATTGGTAAGTGTAGCCCATTAACATTCAAAGTAATTACTGTAAGAGCAGTTCTTGATTCTATCATCATGTCCTTTAGTTTTTATTTCTCAGATCTGTGTATTATTTTCCTTCTCTCTCTCTTTTCCTTTATATTACTTTTACTCATATTCTTCAATTCTGTGCCCTCCTCCAGAACTCCCTTTCCTGTCTTTTATTTTTTTATCAGTTGGCAGGACTCCCTTTAGTATTTCTTGTAGGGCTGGTCTCTTGTTAACCAGTTCTCTCAATCTTTCTTTATCTTTGAGGATTTTCATCACTCCCTCAATTTTGAAGGATAACTTGGCTGGATAAAGAATTGTTGACTGTGACTGTGTGATTGTGAAAACCTTGTGTCTGATGCTCCTTTTATCTACCACGTCAGCAGATGAGTAGAACATATGGAATAAAAATAAATAATGGGGGGAACAAATGTTAAAATGAATTTGATTTGAAATGCTAGTGATAAATGAAGGCAAGGAGTAAGGGGTATGGTATGTATAATCTTTTTTTCTGTTATTGTTTTATTTCTTTTTCTGAATTGATGTAAATGTTCTAAGAAATGACGAATATACAACTATGTGATATGTTGGGAATTACTGATTATATATGTAGAACGGAATGATACATTAATGTTTTTGTTTGTTCTTAATTTTTTTAATTAATAAATAAATAAATTTTAAAAAATGCAACACCTGACAGTCTCATTAGTATATGTCTTGGAGTGGGCTTGTTCGGATTTATTCTATTTGGCATTTGTAGGGCCTCTTTGATGTGCATATTCATGTCTTTTATAAGAGTTGGGAATTTTCTCTAATTATATCTTCAACTAACTTTCCCAACCCTTTGCTCTTCTCTTCTTCTTTTGTGACTCTTATATCTTTTGTGACTCTTGTTGTCCATCATTTCCCTAAGATCCAGTTACATTTTTTCCATCTTTCTTGCCATTTGTTCTTTTGTGCACTCTAGTTCTATTGTTCTATCTTCTAGCTCACTTATTCTTTCTTCTGCCTCTTTGAATCTATTGTGTGTCTCCAGAATATTTTTTATTTGGTCTACTATATCTTTCATTTGTGTGAAATCTGCCATTTTTCTATTTAACCTCCTGAATTCTTCTTTAACTCTTCTAGTGTCTTCCTGATATCCTTTATTTCTTTATAAATATCCTTGAGTAGTTCCATATACTGTGTTCCCTCTGGAATTTTGATTTGGTCATTTGGCTGGGCCATTTCTGCTTGGATCTTCATGTGCTTTGTGATTTTCTGTTGTGTTCTGGGCATTTGTTTATCTTGATATGGGTATGATGCAAGTTGGTTTCCTTCACTCTTCCAAAGTTTTGTATTTACTTAGTTTTTGCTGAATGTTTCCTTTCACATTTTGTTTGTCAATTATTCTCTGCCAAATCAAGGTCTGAATCTCATGTAGGGGGATACGGTTCAACTTAAGGGTCTATTATAAGGTAGACCAGGATGCACGGGTACTCAAGTGGCAGAATGGCTGACTACCACACAGGAGACCTAACCTGAACTAACTATGTCTGATCAGCAGATAGTAGCTTGAGTCAACTCCTCCCTCAGCCCTGCCCCTCCTGGCTGGAGCACCATGTGGTCATGGTGCTCGGCAGAGGGATTGCTCCAGCAGGGGGCTGCTCCAGCAGGGGGGCTGTTCTGCTTGAGGAGCTGCTCCGCCAAGGGCAGCCAGCCAGTGGGTCTCTGCTGGGAATGGGGTCCTGACCAGTACTGATTTGGCCTGCCAGACACTGTGAGTGCTGGCCAGCATTTCCTGCACCCGATGGGGTAATCTGGGTTAATCTCTTCTAAGTGAGATATGAGGGCAATTTCCTCAGGGAAGTAGTTATAGATTTATCAGGCACACACACAGTCTTCATTTCTTCAGATAGAGTCTGGATAGCTGATTCCTCAGGGCAGACTAGAAGTCCATGGCTAATTCCTCAGGGCACACCATTACAGGTTTATCTAGCAAAGAAGAATCAGAGAATCTAGGGTTCCAATGTCCCTACCATCAACAGACCATATGATGTCTTCATTCCACTTCTCAGGATCCCATTCCTTCTCAATCAATGCCTTTACTTCAACAGCAGACACCCTACAAGTTGGGGATTCAATTTATGTTTTAATTCAGCTACCCTGGGTCCAGTTTTCAGAAATTTCACATCTGTGGTTACAAGAAATAAGCTTCTTTCAGGGCACAAATAGAAACTCTCATGTCCCTCATGCAGTACTTGAGCTGGGAATATAAATCTTGAGCTCACTCCTTTCTTTAATAACTATATCCAGTGTATTTAATAACAATCAGCCAATATCATTGTAATTTCTAACTCCACAGAACTGTTAAGGTGTCAAATAGACACTGTCACACAACCTTGCCTCTTATAAACCTCTGAGTTGCAGTATCCAAAGGAGATATTTTGCGTATCTCCATTGCCAATTCATACTATAGACCATCAGTGCCATCTGGTTCTTTGAAAATAGAGTCATTAGTGCCTTTTAATATAATCAGATTAGAAAACCAGTTCCTAAAACCCCAAACCAACTCAGAAATCTCATCCTTAAACTTCTGTTTCCCAAGAACCACTCCTGGTACCAAAATTTGTGTAAGTCAAGTTCTCCAGAAAAACAGAATTGACTTATATATATATGTAAATTTATTATAAGAATTGTCTCATGTGACCATGGATTTATTGGCAATTCCAAATTCCATAGGGCAGGCTGCAAATTGAGAACTCCGATGAAGGTTTCAATGAATTCCCCAGGAGAAGCTAGCTGCCTGAAATAGAGATAAAATTTCTTTTCTGACTGCTAAAATCATCAGTTCTCCCTTTAAGGACTTCACCTGTTTGGATAAGACTTCTCTCATTGCAGAAGGCAATCTTCTTTGTAATCAGACCTCAGATACATGCAATTGACTAATGGATTAAATCCATGAAATACTCTCATAGAAACAATCAGCCAGTGCTTGCTTGACCAAACTACTGAACACCATAACCTGGTCAAGTTAACATGTAAACTTAGCCATCTCACCAATTTGTATGCCTGCTAGCAATAGGAGAATGCTGGCAATCCAAACTTTTGGCAACAATTGGTACTATAATTTTTAAAATTCCACGATTTGTTAGGTTAATAATGATTTATAGGGATTTAAATATGCATTTCTTTGACGACTAATGAAGCTGATCTTTTTTCCACACCTTATGGGCCATTTATATTTTGTTTATGTCCTTTGCCTGCTTTTTAAAAATTCTGGTTGTTATTTGTCCTTATCAATTTATAGAGCCCTTTATAAAGTAAGGTTATTACTACTTTGTCACTGGGATAAATTGATCTTTAAAAATGTTTGCATTCTTAGATATGTCTCCCTGATTACATTTTTATATCCTGTATTGAGATCAATTTTGTGTTTTACTAACTGAAATTATTGTTATGACCTGACTATAAGTAAAAAATCAACCATTATATTCTGTTTTTAAGAGTTCACTATATTGTACAGTCCTATATTTTATCTTTTAATTTTTATTCTATTAATATATAAATGACAACAAAATTCCCCTTTTAGCCACATTCACATGTATAATTCAGTGCTGTTAATTGCATTCACAATTTTGTATTACCACCACCACCATCCTCCAAAACTTTACAATCAAGCCAAATAGTAATTCTATATACAGTTAGCATTAACTTCCCACTCCTTACCCCCAATCCAGCCCCTGGTATTCTACATTTTAATTCCATAAGTTTGCTTATTTTAATTATTTCATATCAGTAAAACCATACAATATTTGTACTTTTGTGTCC
>PVIY010025748.1:0-36204 GCA_004026745.1 Myrmecophaga tridactyla | reverse complement strand
AAGGGGGACACTTCCCCTGCCATAAATTTTTTTCAAGTATTTCTATGAAATTGTTAAATCTAATTATGATATAGGTCAAATCCATTTTATAGAATTATGCGTGCATTAAAATCTAGACCTAAAGATAGCAGTTAAACTAAGTAAACTTAGGTTTAGATAAAACCTAAGACTGAGCTTTCTCACTATTTGTCACAGATGGATCATATCTTTGGTAAGACAGATCCCCTCAGTCCTCAGGCGACTACGCCCCTGGCCTGGTCTCCTGGGGCCCCAAACAGCCTTGTCCATTGAGTATAACTGGTGTTCTGTGCACATGGGGTGATTTTGTCTGTAGGCAGCGTGAGAAGACCACTGGGAAGCACAGCCTCAGGAGACTTGCTGAAAAGAGGAGTGGAGCAGTGATGATAGAATGATGAAGCCAGTTTAGAATCTGCTTCATTTCATGGGACATGGCAGAAAAGACACTGGCCTGGACATTTGGAGACTGGCGTTCTTACTGGCAATCAGTGTGATTGTGCCCGCTCTGGACCTCATCTTTCTTATCTGAAAAAAATGGGATTATATAGGTCATCTCTAAATTCTTTGCCCAATCTTGTTCTTTGGCCATCTATAGCAAGTGCCTCAGTGGCTGCGCTAGGCCCACAGTTCCAAAATGCTGCAGCAGGCAGCAAGAACTAACTGGGTGTCACTGTGGGCTGGAATTGAGGGTTCCATCTTCAATTGGAGCGGTCCTGCGCTGGGTCTCTTGGAGAGCACATCAAGGGAAGTAACTCCAGGCAAAGAGAATGGCTCCTACAAGGACTCCACAACTGAAATACCTTCAGTACTGGGTAGAAAAGCAATAGATCAATAGACCAGTTAAGATGAGGTGGAAGAGGTTCATGAAGAGAGGGCAGAAGATGAGGTGAGAGAGGTGATGGGGGTTAGAGAATCAGCCTTGGCAAATTAAACTTGATGCTAAGGTTAGTAGACTGTTTGATCAGGGAAATATGTGAAAAATCTGTCTTGTCTCCAGACTAATTTCTCCTTGGTCTTGTGAGTTTTGCTCTAATAGCACTGGGGAAGGCTTCCTCACTTTTCAGGCCGTGTCAGACCCCCTGGTTTCAGTGCTTTCTGGTACAAGTAGTTGTTACTGTCTCCCTCCCCCAACAGCCTGTATATTCCAAGTAATAGAAATCTGTATCCCAGTGTCTTGCACACAATAGGTTTTCAAAAACATTTGTTTAATAAAAGTAGATAGAGCCCCTGCCACATAGTACAGATTACTTGCTTTTAAAAGTTGTTTTACTTATTTAAAAAAACAAAGCTCATTGTACAGAATCAGATTAATCATAATCCTTGGGTTTGTGATACATTGTCTCCATTGGTCTATGTGTGGCCCTCCTTAGTTTATTTTTATGTAATACTAATTTATTAACATAAGCACCAATGAGACTATGGCAGTTCCAGTTTGCTGAAGCTGCCAGAATGTAAAAACCAGAAATGGGTTGGTTTCTTCAATGGGGATTTATTAATTTACAAATTTACAGTTCTAAGGCCATGCAAATGTCCAAATTAAGACACTAAGAGAAGGCCTTCTCTGAGGAAAGGCTGCTGGCATCCTGGGTTCCTCTGTCGAGTAAAAATCCTTCCCTCCTGGTTCTGGTTTCAATGGCTTTCTCTCCTAGCTTCTGTGGGTCCTTGTTTCTCCTACGGCATTTCTCTCTAAGCTGTCTGGTCTTTTACTATCTTTTATCCTCTTCATAAAGGACTCTGGTAAAGAATTAAGACCTCCTTCAATGTGCTGGGTCACATTTCAGTTGAAATAGCCTAAGAAAAGGTCCTACCTGCAATAGGTCTGCACCCACAGGACCAATACATTAAAATAACATGGTCTTTTCTGGAGTATATAACAGATTCAAACTGGTACAATGTCCTAACTAAAAAACTAGAACATTCCTTCTAATGTCCATCTGTCTATGGGCTCTGAACTCTTCCATCCCTGGACTTCTTCTCAGAGGCAAGCAACACTCTTAAATGTGTGTTATTGTTACCTTGTGGGGTTTTGTTGTTGTCTTTTGTTTCTTAGTATCATCAAACATATATGTATAATTAAACACTATGGTGTACAGTTTTGCTGTTTTGAACTTTGCAAATTGAATGTCAAATTGAATGTGCCTTCTTGGACTTGCTTTCGTCACTCCGTATTGCACTTTTAACATTATCCATATTGTCTTGTGGATCTGTAATTCATCCATTTATGTTGCCTGGAATATACCATAATCTATATTTATCCTTTTTCTGGATGGTGGGCATGCAGAAAACATTGTTTGTTTTCTGGATGCAAACAAGGTTGCTGATACATCCTTGGACTCATATACTGGTACATGTGTGATTCAGTGTCCCTAGTGAGAGTTTTTCAGTCTCGGTACGATTGACGTTTTGGACCAAGTAATTATCTGTCATGAGCAGCTGTCCTGTGCATTGCAGGATGTTTAGCAGTATCCTTGACCTCTACCTACTAGATGCCAGTAGCACGCTCTCACCCCCTGCTATTATAACTGAAAATGTGTCCAGACATTGACAAATGGTACCTAGGGGACAGAATCACCCTGGTTCAGAGTTACTGCCTTAGGGTATGCATCTACAAGTGGAACTGCTGGGTCTTACTGTGAGTGTTTAACTTTACAGGATAGTACCACTTGTTTTGCCATGCTGGTTATACTCCTATCAGTAATATATACGAGCCAGTTGATCTATGTCCTTGGGGCATATAGTATTATACTTCCGAATTTTTGCCTAATAGATATAAAGTGGTATCTTGTTGTGGTTTTGATATTTCCCTACTTTCTATTGAGGTTCAGTTTCTTTTCATATAAGTTACTGGCCATGTTCATGTATTTTGTCAACTTTTATAAGTGTGTTATTGATCTTTTAAAATTGAGCTTTTATATATACCTGATACAAGTTTATGACCATTAGATGTATTACAGCGCCTTCTCCCAGTTTATTGCTTGACTTTTCCTTATACTGATTTATTGTCCTAGAACATGCTTTAACTTTGTTTTAAATGTTTCTACTGTGCTTTTGAAACAGCTCAGCAACATTCAGTTTCCTTTCTGCTTGTTTTTTGAAGCCTAAGAAACATGACATGGGCTTACAATCCAAACTTGAGAAAGTTAGGTTGGCTTTGATGGAAACTATGCCCTGCAAGAATTGGTCAGACTTTGGGTCTCTGGGTGGCTTTTCCAAAGTGAAAGGGGTGGCCTAAAATCTGGAACTGTTTGTGGTAAAAACCAAAATACCTGAGTTGTTCAGAACAGCCCTGTACCATAGAGTAACACTTTATCAATTAAAAACAAGCAAACCCAAAGCAAGTTAAGACCTCACATGGCATTTGAAAGCCAAAGGCCAAACATCCAGAATTCTTTAACACAAATATTCTCGTTTGCTAGCTGCCAGAATGCAATATACCAGAAACAGAATGGCTTTTAAAAAGGGGAATTTAATAAGTTACTAGTTTACAGTTCTAAGTCTGAGAAAATGTCCCAATTAGAACAAGTCAATGGAAATGTCCAATCAGAGGTATCCAGGGAAAGATACCTTGGTTCAAGAAGGCTGATGAAGTTCAGGGTTTCTCTCTCAAGTGAGAAGGCACATGGTGAACACAGTCACAGTTTCTCTCTTGGCTGGAAGGGCACATGGCGAGCACGGCGTCATCTGTTAGCTTTCTCTCCTGGCTTCCAGTTTCATGAAGCTCCCCAGGAGGCGTTTTCCTTCTTCATCTCCAGAGGTCGCTGGCTGTGGACTCTCTGCTTCGTGGTGCTGCAGCGTCTCTGCTCTCTCTGAATCTCCATTCTCCAAATTCTTCCTCTTTTATAGGACTCCAGCAACTTATCAAGACCCACCCAAATGGGTGGAGACATGTCATCACCTAACCCATCTTAACAACCACTTTTGATTTAATCACATCTCCAGGGAGATGATTTGATTACAGTTTGAAACGTACAGTATTGAATAGGGATTATTCTGCCTTTGTGAAATGGGATTTAGATTAAAACATGACTTTTCTAGGGGACATACATCCTTTCAAACCAGCACAACAAATAAAACAAAGTTAAGTTATACTTTAAGAGATAATTCAGCTTAAGAGAAAACAAAATTGTCTGAATTAATTCTTCAGTCTTAAGTAGTATCTGTTTAAAAAAAAATCAGTTTGTCTGATTTATTATAAAGCCAAGGATAAAAAGTCCTACGTCCTACAAGGAGGTACTTCCTTCTCCACCCATTTGTGTTGCAGGGCAAGGCCAGTGCTTTGACCATGGGGCATCCTGGCCCTCCCAACCACTGATACCATGTGAGTCTCTGCACTGCCTGCCCTTGAGCCTGCCCCCCTAGTCATGATAGCAGTGCTACCACACACACAAGTCATGGGAAAATTTATTACAGGGTCTGAAGATGCTGAGCCCAGAGGAGATAGCTTGGGGTATTGGTCCAGAGAGCTGTCTTCAATCCTCTGTGGGTTGGCTACATCGAAGAGAGAGTGACCAAAAAGTCAGCTTGCATAGGAGGAAGTTATAAAAGTAGAAGTTTTGCTTTTCATTATTTGTGCAAAGTGCTTCTCTTAAGGGGAAGAGAGTGAAGTTCTAAGTGTCCGTAGGTGAGGGATGTTGGAGAGAGATTTCCTGAGAGCCCTAAAGACAGTGATGATGACAATGATAGCCAATAGATAAAATATACTGAGTTGTTTACTGTGTGCTAAGTACTTCAAAGTGCTTCTCTGTATTAACCTGATCCTCCTAGGAGGCAGGTGCTCCTATTGTCCCTATGTTGTGGATCAGGAAAATGAGGCCGAAGGCCACACTGCTTGTAAATGATGATGTTGGAATGCAAGCCCCGGTAGCCTGGCTTCAAAGCCTCTGCAACTCCGGCAGAGTTTGCTTCTGAGTGATTTTACCAACTGGAAGAGCAGATGTAGTCAATTCGTTTTTGGGGCAGGGGTTCAGTTTTTGGTTTTAAAGAAGAAATGCCCCTGGATTGGCATGGTAGAAAACAGAGCAGAGGCAGTAACATCTGCAAACTGCTGACCAAGCTGAGCCAAGATGGCCTTAGGATGCAGGTTGTGAGTACGGTTTAAACTTGATTCCTCTGGCAAGAAGGTGGTAGAATAAAGAGACTGAGCCTGTGTTGAGAGATGTGCCAGGCTTGGAAGGACAGATTACTTGTTTGTGGCTCATGGCTTTATGTGAGGGATGCATCCCTCACTGCTGCTTTGGCCTCTCCAATCCAGGAACCTACCTCTCAGTCCAGGTTCCTGATGTATGTAACCATGCCTTTCTGGTTACATATCTCTTCAGTCACCAAGGTCAGCCAAATCTTCCGCTTTGATCTTTTTAAAATCCATATCTTCGTCCTTGGTTCCTTCTTGTTATCCTCTCTATACTACCTAACTCTTCATGAGGCCTGAAAAATCTAGATTCCACAACCTGAGAAGCACATTATAAGAAAGGGAAATTACAGATCAACATCTTTCCTGAAGATAGATTAATAGATAGATAGGTAGGTAGATAGATAGATGATAGGTAGATAGTGTATTAGCAAATAGAATCCAGCAATAATATATTAACAAATAGATCCAGCAAAATGTAAAAAGGATAATATATTACAACAAAGTGGGGATTATTTCAGGTATGCAAGGTTGGGTTAACATTTTAAAAATGAATTTTCATAATTCATCACATTTACAGAACAAAGGAGAAAAGTCATATGGTTAACTTGATAAATGTGTGAGAGAATTTAATAATTCATAACTATTTTGAGCAAACTAGGAGTATATTAAGAAAATTTCTCTGATAAATAATATTTACCAAAAAAAAAACACCCAAAACTTTAGTAAACTTTATACTTTTCCCTGAGATTCAGAACAAAAAGAGAATTCTTACTCTTATCACTTCAATTCAACATCATATGAGAGGTCATAGCCAGTGTAATAAGGCAAGAAAAAGAGGTATAAGAATCAGAAAGGAATAAATAAAACCGTTATTATATATGAAATCATCTACATAGGAAATTTTAAGGAATTACAAAAAACTATTACATTTCACAAATGACTTTAGAAAAGTTGCTGAATATAAAGTAAATTTAAAAGATGAGTTGTATTACCATATACCATTAATGCATAAATAGAAAATTACATTTAAAAATTGACATTTATAGTAACATCAAAAGTTATACTTAGGGCGGCTGCCATGGCTCAGCAGGCAGAGCTCCGACCTGCCGTGCTGGAGGTCTGGAGTTCGATCCCTGGTGCCTCCTGCCCATATGCAAATTAAAAAAAAAAAAAAAAGAAGTTATACTTAGAAATTTAACAAAAGATGTGTAAAACCTCCTTACTGAAAATTAAAAACATTAAGAGAATTTAAAGAAGATTGACATAAGACTAGACCTAATTAAAGGATATACCATAATCATGGATTAGACAATTCAGTATTGGGAAGATGTCAGTTATTCTCCAAATATGTGTATGAATTTCATACAGTTAAATCAATAGTTCAGCAAACTCTTTGTGGAAATTGACAAACTGGCTTAAAAAACTTCCATTGAAATACAAAGGATCAATGATTACACTACTAGATGTCAAGACCTCTCATAAACTATGGTAATTAAGCTAGATGAATAATAATTAAATATTCATGGAAGGGTAAATAAACTGACCATTGTTGAGAAAGTACAGAAATTCACAGATTAATATATTTAACCTGATTTATGATAAAAGTAATACTGCTTTGAATAAAGGTGGTCTTTTCACTAGATTGTTCATGGTTAATTGACTATCCATTCAGGGGGAAAATTTGTCTGACCTTTGCCTCACATAACATACAAAAATCAATTCCAGATGGATTGTAAATCTAAATGTGAAAAGTAATATAGTAAAACTTTTAGAGGGACACATCAGTGAATATCCTCAAGAACTTGGAGTAAGCAAAAATTTCTTAAACAGGATATAACTACTAAAGGAAAATATGGCAAATAAGATTTCATCAAAATTAATACACTGTTATGGGAATACAAAGGCAAACCAGAGAAAGAAAAGTGATATTTGTGAAACATATATCTGAGAAAGGATTTGTATCTAGAATATGTAAAGAATTCTTCAAAATCAAAAGAAAAAGACAACCCGGCAGAAAAATAAGCAAAGGAGGTAGAAACTTCAGAAAAGAGGATACCCAAATGGGCATTTAAAAGTATGAAAATATGCCTAACTTAATGAGTCATCAGGGAATGCAAATTAAAGCCGAAGTTAGACATGACTGCACACTAACCAGAATGACTAAAATGAAATAGACCAAATTGTGGTCAGGATATGGAGCAACCAGAATGCTCTATACGCACAGGAATGCAAGTTGGTCTAATCGTTTTTAAAAAACTCTTCTGTAGTTCCTAATAAAGATGAGCACAAGCATATGTTATGATTCTACACTGATATGTACCGCACAGAAATATATATGTATGTTCACCAAAAGATATACGCTATAATGTTCAAAGCAGCACCATTCAAAATAGTCTCAAACTGAGACGTACCCAAATATCAGCAGTAGAGTGGATAAGTAAGTTGTAATATTTTCCCTCAAGGGAGTACAATATTGTAGCAATGAGAATGGGTAATCCTCAGACACAAGTGACAATGTGGATGAATCCCACAAAGGTAATGTTGAACTAAAGAAGCTAGGCACACTGATTTAAAGAAGACAAGGTTAATTTATGCTATTAGATGTGAGGTGGGGGAGGGACATGATCAGAAGGAAGCATTAAGAGGGTGCTGCTTATATCGATGTGTTTTGTTTGTGAAAATTCAGGTATTTGCATCTTCTATGTGTTCTACACCTCAGTAAAAGAGGTGGGGGGTGGAGCAGCTGAAGGACAGGGAGCGAAAGAGTTAAAGATCTTGATAGAATGATGCCTGGAGCGAGAGATAGTGGGTTCATAGGGAGAGATAGTGGATTCTTAGGGAGAGAGAAAGAGCTGATGGGCATTTAGAAAGTAGAGGAAGGATCAAAGGATGGACAATCTTCATGGGATTGAAGAACAGATACAGTGGGATGAAAGGAATGGCAGATCTGGGTAGATGGGAGCCTGTGGCCAGGTGATGGGACATTTGGTTGTAAGATTTCCAAGGTGGACTAGTTCTAGATGATGGTGAATTCCAGAGTGTGAGTGAAGGTCACTGGAGTTGAAGAAGGCTAGGACTTGAGGAGCCCAGCAGTGCCCTGGTAGGTCTTCTTTATGGATGGCATAGTTAACCAGGAGGTTGACATGACTTTGAGGACAAAGTTATCATCTTTGGCCTGCGTATTTAGCTGGTAGGGCAAAAACACACTTAAGCAAAAATGAAAATTTCTTACCTTCTGTTAGTTAAATCCCTGAGAAGGGTGTGGGGAGGAGTCTCACAACTGCCTGCTGGATCCTGGTGTTAAATGTATGGGACTTCTCTCCTCGTCACCCCACCTCCACCTGCTTTCCTTTAGGTGGGCTTAACTCACAAGCAGCTTTCCTCTCATGAAGACCCTTGGCTGCTGCAGACTTAGGGTGTCCTAATGGTCATTCCTGAGGGTACCTAGGGCTGACACAGGTTGGCTCCACCTGGACCTTGGAGTGGGGCTGGATCAGCCCCCTGAGCCATAGTCGCTGAGAAGGAGGGAGTGGCAGGCAAAAATCATTTGTCCCTCCCGGAAGTTAGTCAGTGCCGGGTTGGCGTGAGCTTCAGCAGTTTCTAACTGAGAGGGTGCAGGGAAAACTTAAGGATTCTGTGGTTGCTTAGAGGCTGGTCACCAGCAAGAACATTCCTGGAAGGTTCTGTGTGGAGGAGAAGAGCTACCTGCGTATTGGGGCCCGGCAGTGGCATTCAGCCAGCTTGACAAGGAATTTGGCCTGTGCTGGGTTATTGCTTCTCTACCCCACATTTAAAGTACCCTGTTTCGGAAGAGACCTCTCTCCCCTAACAGGTTCAGCATGCTCTTTTCATTTCAGCCATTTTTCCCCACCTGTTTTTACTTCATCTTCCTGTTTTTAGTGCTCATCTTGCTTTTCCATCTCGTTTCTGCGTGTGTTCCTCTTTCTGTTCACCTCTCAGAGTGGAGGAAGATGAGGTGGAGGAAGAGCCACCAGTCACAGAGCCCAGTTCAGAGGAGGAAAGCGAGGAAGACGCCTGCAGTCAGGGCGAGGACAGGTACTGGGGGCCTGGCCCTCTGGGCTCATGCTATGAGCCTGAGACTCCTTCTTCATTGATAGTTTGCTGTCACCTTCCAGTAACCTACTCCTTTCCTCGCTGGCTCCCACTGCAAACTTGACTTACCCTGCACGTATCGCTGTGGAGTGACTGGTTCTTTCGCAATAACTGAGCACGCTTACACTAGGGTACTGGACTTTTTATTCAAGCACTGCCTCCCTATACTGCGCTTTATGGAAAAATCATCCAACTGGTTTTCTCCCCCACTGTTCTCTCCTCATGGAATGCTTTAGCTCCATCACATTGGCTGTGACTAAAAGGGTTATCATATTGGCTCAGAAAATCCTAGCTCTTTCAGCAGTGCTGAAAGTGAGATGAATTCCTTGTGTTCCCTTCCTCCTAACGGTATGACCAGTACAATGTCAGTGAAAATGTGGGTAATTGTATTAATAATATAAGATTGTCTTATATCCAAATGCACAGGAAGATTTTTTACCCCACACAGCATAGAAAAATTCACAGTATTTCTTCTCATGCCTAGAACAAGTAATGTAGCTCTACTGTCCTGTGGGGAGTTTGCTGTCCCCTGCTCACCTCACCAACACATATTCTTTCTGTCTTCAGGCAACATTAACAGATACAGGTATCTTACAGATATTTTTCTATTTTGTAGGTATTTTCCCCACATGGAAGTCTGTATAAGAGTAAAAATTGACCATAGATAATTTCAATTTCTAATATTCAAAAGTAATTCTAAGATTTAGTGGTTTCCTTCACTTAATTGATTACCAGTATAAATTGACATTTTTATTGCTATTGTTTTCCCCCAAGTAAGCCAAATTAAAAACATCTTGGATTAATTTTTTTCTGGCCGATTTCAAAGTTAATGCGATTCCTTATAGATGATGCTTCATCTGCCATGCCAAAAGTACACATAATTGTTCCCAAATACGTTGACTAACTATTCCTTATTTACCCGCTTTGGAAATATCTGAGAAAAAAAAGCCAGCAGGGCTAGTGTAGCAGGAAGAAAGGAATTGAGCTAATGATGGAGAAGCCGCCACACGTGCCAGAATGAGAAGTGCATGGAGGTCAGCATTGAACAGACAGAGCTCTTGCCCGTGTTGGTCTGCCGGGCTTGGGGGTAGTGATTCATTCGTTAGGGGTGCTCTGGGAGGAGAGGGGCTTCAGCTGACAGTCACCTCAGGTAGATAAATACACTGGTTTATGTGAAGCCAAATATGTGCTTCAGTGTGTGTGCTGTGACCCTCCCCTGCAGCAGTGCCTACAGACCAGACAGAAGAATCTGCTAGAAAGGGAGACTTCAAAGGCATGCCTGTTTACAGCGTGCTTTCTCTCCATAGGCTTATAATTTGCACAGGTAGAACATTATTTATCTTATGGTCTCAATTTTCCAGAATCTATGACCATATTGAATGGAGACTGTGGTTAAGCTTTTCCATTTCAGGAAGTCAAGGGATGCATATTAAAGACCAGCACTTACAATCTTGATAGTACCCAAGGCATTCATTAACCTTGATGGGTGGACGTCATTTGTTCTCTGGTGAACTCTATTTGCCTGGTGGCTTTCCACTGCTTCCACCATGTGCGCCAGGACCCGGGCTGAGCCCTGAACGGGACTTTCTCACCCAGTCTTCCCATCAGCCCAGGCGAAGCTCTGAATACAAGGCAGGAAAGGAATCAGCTCACATCCAGTGTCCAAATGGGCATGGCTGGAGGTGATTTCCACTGATAAGAGCAAAATTCTCTGGGAAAGGAACAGTGGTTTTGAAAATGCAGAGTTTAACACAAATGCTCAGGTAATAAAGGCAGGTGTCAAAATATGTAAGTACTGTGAATCAAGTCCCCCGAGGTGGCAAGTTTTTGTAACTGTTAATTGTGGCAGAATTAGACCCACCCACCTGGCTTAGTAGTAGGGGTAGGCCCCAAGAAAAGGTAAAATGGGCAAGATTTGTCTTCATTGTCTAGGTCTTTTCTTTTTTTTGCTCTCTCCATTCTTTGCTGGCATCTCTTCTCCTTTCCCCTTATCCATATCTGCTTTCAAAAAAGAATCTGAAAGCCGTTATTGAAGTTTAGGGCTTTTTTGATACCTCTTCCTCGAGGTTGAGCTTTTTAGCAAGAGGACAGAGCCTCCATTTGACCTGGACAGAGAAAGCTCAAACTGGAAATTCAGGCATCAGCACACCAGCAGGGAATCTTGGCAGAGGTTGGTGGGTGGGTGAAGAAGAGCCTTTGGAACCCCATTACATCCCTTCCAAAGGCTTCCGAATGCCCAGATGGCAGACTTAATCTGGAGAGATACTTCCTTGTGTTATGCAAGTCTTACCTCCCAGATTGGCAAACCCAGGCCACCAGGATCAACTGGGCAAACCAAAGCTGCTGGGGTAGGCTTTTGTGCTGCAGTTGAAAAGATTCTGCTGGATTCTGAAGTAAGTGACCTTAACAGTAGAGTGGATTTTTATGTGTCTTTTTCTCTTTCCTTAGCTTTGTTTCCCTCTTGTTCACATTTATTTTCTTCCCTTTCCTTCTCCTTCCTTCCCTTCCCTTCCTCTCCTTACTACTGGCCTCTTCTTTGCAGCGAGGCCAGCCCCGCCTCAGAGCAGAATCCCACTGGAAAGGATGCTACTCCCAAGAGTTCAGTTCTCCCGGCTGCCTCAAGCACCACAGGAGAGGACCCCTCAGGCAGCAGGTCTCCCGGGCCTGAGTCCACGGTGTGGGCCACGCGACCTGCTCTCCTGTCACCCCCCACCCCTGCCTCGGTCTCTCGGCCCTCCCCCACAGCAGCTGGCACTCCGAAGGCATCACCAACCCTAGAAAAGCTGCCCTATGTGCCCCACAGCCCCTTCCACCTCTTCTCCTACGACTTTGAGGAATCTCCTTTAGCCACCAAAGAAAATGAAGCTGAGTCCCAGAAGGAAAACAGGTAGATTGGGCCCATGACAGGGCCCTGTGTGAGGCCAACCCAGGGAAGACGAGCACAGTATTAACTATACCCTTTGGGATGTCTTCTGCCATGTTTATGTGGATAGGATTTCAGAGCAGAGAGTGTCTGTGGCATCACCTCTTTTCCTAACCACTGACTAGATACTTCCATGTATTAAGATGCAGAAGCAAATTACCATCTAGTTGAACTAAGAATTTCTTTATGATATAATGACAAATAATGGATTTTTGAAAGTGAGATTTTAAAAAATATATATGGTCATCAAATTCTATACATGTCTCACACGACCATCTGGCCTAGATTTGGGGGGCCTACAGAATGCAGTGAGGAGCTTTGCTGTCTGTCCATGTGACATTTTGAATGGAGTCTTCCTTCCTTTCACAGTTCCTCAGAGTCTGCCCATTTGAACACATATTCTGCCTCTGAACCTTACAACTTCCGGTCTTTCTCTTCTAATAGGTGGGTGTCTTTATTTCTTTCTCTTTTCTATGGCTTTCTGTTTTGTATTCTCTTGTATGCACTTTTCTTTTGAAATATTGCTCATTGCTTTCACAAGATGATGAACAGTTGCAGTTTGAATCACTTCATGGGCATTAATATAATCTCAGTATTTACCAGGAACACTTCAGTGATTTTTCAGCATAAGAATTGGAGATGGGGCCGAGGAAAGTGTGCAAATCAGAATTCCCCAGGAAATTTTTAACAGGTACTTGATGGCATGTCTGCCCTTCTAGGCATCCTGATACAGGAACTTTTTGCCAGAGTGGGGAATGGGGCAGAGAGCATTGTATGTCTTGCACAATCATTTGTTCATTCTGATGGGCACCCCACCATAGAGTAATTATAGCTAACATTTAGTGAGCAAGTGTTATGAGCCAGGCCCTGTACTTTTCATGAAACTAATGCTTTTAAGTATCACTTAATCCTTAATTACTCTTACCCTAATTTACATATGAGGAAACTGAGGCAGGTGGAGACTAAGTAATGTGGCCAGAGTCACTCAGCAATAAGTAGAAGAGTGATTTCACCTCGGCAGCCTGCTCTAGAATCTCTCTGGTCCAGTACATTACATTGCTGCTTCTCTTTTAGGCAGTCTGTCACCCTCATTCCTGAATGGACTCATCTACATAATTTCTAATTGCAAACCTTAACCCTGGCTGCTGTGTGCAGGTTCTCCAGACAAGTCATTGTCAGCAAGATGCTTTTTCCAGATCCTGTGTTTGAATAAGGCCTATGGAACCTGGTCCTGGAAGACAGCGCTTTCACACCTGAAAATGACCATTCCCTGTGGGTGTCAGTCCTTCTATTTAATAAATAGAATAATTAATCTAGAGTTGTAGTCATCAACTTTTTTTTTTTTGCTTAAATACAACCTAAAAGAATTTTGAAACTTTCCTTAAAACTTTAAGACCATCTAAAGTTTTTCTTTCTTTATTTTTCCATAAGTTTAAATAATTGTAAAGGATATAATCTGTATAATATATATGTGCTTTAAATTTATTTTTTTGAAATTTTCAAATTACAAAAAAATACCTACATACAGCTAATTAGCAAAGCCAGTCCTCAGTCAGATGACCAAATTTCTGAAAGAAAAATCCTAGTTTCATGTTTTGGTTCAAGTAAGCAAGGCAATAGACTTCCCTGTGACCACCATCTCACTTCTGGGGTCTGATTCCCAGGCAGGGGAGCAGGTAGATAGAGATAAGGCCTGAGAACTTATTCTGAGCTTGTCCCTGGATTAAAAATAATAAAAAGCACCATCTTCTCCTTCCTCAGTATTTCTTAAGGAACCTCCTTCTCAGTAGGGATGCTTTTCTGGGTTATCCATTTGCTTGGCCCGCTGGAGGATTAATAGCTCAAAGCAAGTCCCTCAGTGAATCAGCCTGGTTGAGAATGTTTCTTTCTTTCCTAAAAGCAGAAGGAAGCAATTGTGGAGGGGCATCAGAAAAGAAAGAACAGATATGGGACTTGATCTGGAAATTGATTTTCCCTTTTTTATAGAACAACTTTGTATACCTCAACGAGTATGTAAACTCCAGTTTGAATACTTCTAAACCAGAAATGTTTTATGGGTCTCTTCCAGGTCTAAAATACTGGGACTGTTGTAATCTTTCACACAATTTTTATGGAACACATTCAACATGATTCTCATGTCCTCCAAGAACAATTATCCATGTGCCATTTAGGTACTGTATATTTGACCAGAATAAAAACATCTTGGCAGCTTCATCTTTCCCAGTAGGGTGTTGTTAGCCTCTGGTAGTGATCCTGCTTTCTTGTGACAGCCTTAGGGCCTCTGATGGAACTTTCCTGGGCTCCAGGCCCCTCCCATAATTATTTATAGTCCTGGAAGATGGGAGCTGTAGTCACATACAAATTGCCTAAATTCATATATACCTAAATTGAGAAAAACTACCACATGCTTGCAAATGAAGATTGACTTGGGTTTAACTGAGCCAAGTTTAAAATTTCTTAATCATTTGTCGGATAGGAATTTGAAGACTATATAAATATTATTTGAACGATTGAATTTTCTGGTACTCACTGTGGCTTTTGTGGGTCTTTGTGGCCCCAGATTTTACTGCAGTTGTGAATGGATTATAACAGACACCAACCAGTTAGTCATTAAAAAGAACCAACAACAAAACCAAACAACAAAACTGAGCACTGAATTATATGGTCCAGTTAGTTTGGCTGAAATTGAGAAGCATAACCAGATGGACTCTGAGGCATTTGAATTCATTACTTAGTCATTAAAAAAAAAAAAAATCAAAGGAAGGAAGGAAAAAACAACAACAACTCATTATGCTTGTTTTATTTCCATAATGTCATTTAAACATGCTTTTAGCAAAGTAATCCTGTGAAAACGTCCTGCAGGGTGTCCACTTCTGGTCAGAAGGAGATTGTTTCTGCTGCTCAACTGGAGTAACAGACCCCCTCTGTGCGGCTGGGGGCAGCCTTGCCTTCCGAGGACTGGGGGGCTGCGGGTGCAGGCTCCTTCCCTCCCGCTTCACAGCACCTGCTGTGCCCTTCCTCTCCCTCTTCTTTGCTCTTTAGTTTTTTGGGTTTTTTTCCCCTTCTCTGTTTCTCACTTTCTTTGTATGTTCCTTTCATCCTCTGCTTTTCTGCCTTTTCTTATACTGTGCTTTGGGGGCCCTTTAGAAAACTCAGCCAGCACTTGGAGGAGCAATTAACCTGCTGGCCATAGAGAACTTGGGTTTTTCAGAAGAAACCAAGTCCCATGAAGGCGATGTGTTAACAGAGAAGGGTGACAGGGATAAAATTGTGTGATCTACGTCTCCAATCTGTCTGGTTCTGAGCACATGCTGGCATGGAATACCAAATGAGCAAATAAGGGGAGCCACGGCCAAGCAAACCTGAGTTGGCAATGTAGAGTAGATGTCAAGCAATAGAGATATTTTCTTTTTCCTTATAATAATGTAATTTATTACTGAAAACTGAAATCTCATCTCTGTACTCGTACACTTTTTTAAAAGATGGTCTTTTTATGCACTTTTTTCTTTGCCTAGTTTTTAACCTTTGAGAATATTCTTAGACTTGAGCACAAGCTCTATGCATAATATCATATCCTGATTTTTTATTCAGCATTTGTATAAACAGATTTTTCCATGTTATCACTACAAAATCAGTAATTAGTTTTAACGGTTACGTGATATTCCACTGAGTAAAGAATATATTGTACTATCATACTTTCTTAGCCAGTCCCTCAATGGCACCTGGTTGGATGGTTTCATTTTTCGCTGTGGCCTCAGTGATGCGCCAATGAGTACATTTTCAGTATATAACTAATCATCAGGTTATTTCCTTATTTTAGATTCCAAAAAAAGTGGATTTATGCTGTCAAAGGATACGCCCATCTTGAAGTCCAATTCTTTTCCAGAAGGGGTAGGGCTGACTGCCAGCCCCCCACTGTTGGTGGGGTTTGGACTGGATTTACTGTGTGCAGGATGGTCTTTGTGCACGTGGCCTTTGGGCTCGCGTACCCACCACACTGCTCTTTACCAGGTCAAGGAAGGCCGTTGGCACTGCCATGACTGAGCAGATCCAGAGGCAAGCTCTCCCAGCCTCATTAGTTGTAACTAATCATGAGCATCTGTCCTTCACGTAAGAACTTCAAATAATTTGTTTTCCAGAAGCAAGTTGAGTGATGATAGCTAAAAACAAACCACTGAAGGACATCCTTTCTGAAAAATGAAAAGAGAACTCAAGAATTTTACAAATCCTGAAACCTTATTTGCCATTTAGAGGTGACTGGGGAATGATAAAAAGTCTTTTAAACCTAGTTGTTTTAATTTTGGTTCGGAGGAAAGATTGGATGAAAACATGGATATATGAGTCTCTAAGTAGCAGGCCACCCTGAAGGCCTGGGAGCAGCTTCTCCTTGGCCACTGGGTACAGTGATGGGATTACATTTGATGAAGAAATTGATTTGGAAGCACATAGAGCTAAGTTTTTAAAGATATGTTTCTTTAACAGATCATATGGTATTTTTTACAGACCTTCCATGGGAATTAATGCTAATTGTACCCACTAAAGGAGGCAAGAAAAAATCTTCATGGTTTGAGTGGATATAATTTGAATTCTTAATTTGTGTCAACAAATAATTTTAATATACTTTTTAAAAGACAGGAAATATGAGGGTTTTATTTTAATCCTTTGAGTAAAGTCCTGCTGCCCAATGGTTTCAAACTTTGGGAAACTTCTCTGAGAAATGATCAAAACAAAACAGTCAGTAATTTTGGATTAGAACGATCACTATGAGGGTTAGCATTTCCAGACCTGTTTTTTCTTGCAAAAATTGGGATGGTTGGCTGAATACCATTAATTTACTGATTTGTATTCATTTCTATGTCTTTCTTCCACCCAACTTAATCCCTGGACATGTTAGATACAGCAACTTTGGCAACAATCCTTACCACTCCTCAAGACCTGCAACTGGAACCGGTGTGCCCACCACCCCCGCCTCGTCTTTCTCACCCCCACAGGATGCCAGGCCAGAGAGGTGGGTGCTATAAGAAGCATGCTGATTGATGGCTTCACTAGCTTCCTCAAGTGAGGGGTTTCAGTTCCATTAAAATTGGTTAAAGGAAAAATATAACTAAGAGGCATAATCAGAAGTAGAGGAAAGAGTCCAAAGACAAGAATTTCTATTTCACACTCTTTGATACATGACTGTTTTATTAGAGATGATATTTTATTATTTATCCTCCTCCAAACTTTTTATAGAAAGCATAAAAATTTATTCTATAAATATGTAAAGGTAGATGTTTCCCTTCGCCCCTTAAAGGCAACTTTAGATTTTATGCAATCCCCATGATTTGTCTAAGTCATGTCGATTTTCACCCTTGAATAATGAAATCTGTGTAAATCATGGGATTGTGGGCCATTACAGTGCTGTGTAGTCCAGGACCTACCAGAAGAGAAAAGAATTATGTGGCTACAGGGTAGGAATTTAATCTGGCATGAGAATTAGACCACCAGAACCTAATTATTACTTTTAGCAGCAAGTGATTGCACAAGGATCTGTTTACAAGGGAAAGGTAAGACTGCAATTTTAGAACAATTAAAACAGGTAGCCTTATATGGCTGAGTTAGACAAGAAAAGAGTGATTAGGATTCCAACTCATATACTTGGAAGCCATTGAATCCCTGGGGGTGAAATGCCAATTGTGCCAGCCCTTACCTTACAGGGTTGTTTTGATGAGCAAATTTAAAAGGAGGCCAGGAAGTGCTGTGTGAAATCCCTCCGATGGCTCCAGAGGGAAGCAGCAGCACCAAGGATGGTAAACACCAATCTGGAGCAGGTGGGAAGTGGCCATGTAAAGAGTAATGGGTTAGAACTTCCAGTAGCCAGCGGGTCATCAGAAATTTAGACTTGAGCAATTTCAAGATAATTTGCCTCATATCCCAAATTTTATGCAAATCTGACTTGTATTCCACATTGTGATCCTGTCCTGTGCATTCTGAAGTGTGTTTTGCTGTATGCTCCTGGTGACTGAAGTTTTGATGGTGAGATAAAGCAGGCAAGTCCTGATAGCCTCAGGAAGAAGCGATGTTGAAGGGGAGTTGCCTGAGCATCCATCACTGTTAATGTTTAAGATGGCACGTAAACCCCACAGAGACTTACTCTTAAGTTCCACCGCCCAGCGTGGTCCATAGTTGGGTCTTGGTAATAAATTAACATACTGATTACCCTGAAGCTACCCTTGCCCACCTGTAGCTGTTGCTTTTACCCTCGGGTATCTCATCTTGGGAACAGCAGAGATTACCTGTGGTCCTAGACAGGTCACCACAGAGATACCCCTGGTCCTAAGTGGAGTGTAGGATTTGGGGCCAACGTTAGAAATTTTAGAATTTGACTGGTAGTATGTCACATGTCTCTCACCTGCTAGGCTGCTAGCCCTCTCGGGCTGGAACCATGTTCTATTCATTGTTGTGTTCCCCACAGTCCCTGGGCCTGGCTGTAGTAGAGCTGCGGTAAACACTATTAAAGGCTTAGGTGAATTATCTACTCATTAGTGGGGGAGCAAGTTGGAGGTCCTTGGACGCTGCAGTAACAGAAGACCCATAGGTTTGCCAACACCAGGGGAGTTGAGGGGAAGTTCCTTCCAGGTTCTAAAGGGACAGCCTACCTCTGCCCACTGCCTGGCCCTGAAAAACCCAGGTCCAAGAGTGAGTTTAGAAGGTCTAGGAGCGCAGGTTCCCGAGAGTCTCCTATCTATAGCTTCCACCTGCTGGGACTGGCTGGTGTATCTCCTAAGGGGGGAGTTAACAAGAAAGGGTGGGGCTAGATCCCGGAGGCCCTGATTCCTGTGGAGGAGGCTGGGCTTTATCCTGAGACTCTAGGAGCGATCTGGGGTTTGGAGCAAGTGATGACATGATCTAATTTGTCAGCTGTGTAACACCAGCCAGAGGGTTCAAGCTACAGGGCTGAGAGCCTCCGGGAAGCTGCTTCGGAGTCTGAAAGAGATGATACCACCCAACAAGAGCTATTGCCATGGGCTTGGGAGGGGATCGTGGGTTTGGGCACACTAGGTGGCTGCTTGGAGCAGGGAAAGAGTTCAGAGTGAGTGACGGCTTAGGCTCGTACAAGTGTGTAGATGTTGGAAACCAGGAACTGACAAAGAAGATCCTGGAAGAAAAGCAAATTGAGGGTGGAGACGGTCAGCCTTGGGCATGCAAAGCTCAGAGAGTCTGCCTGACACCATGGGGATGTCAGCGAGGCCCTGGGAAAGGATGGATGGAGCAGTCTTCCACTTGGGAATCATGGGCACTGGGATTAAATGACTGAGAGAACCTGCGCACCGAGTCTAGGTCCTGGGGGAATAGCAAAAGTAGGACTTCTTCGAAACTGCCCTTTCTCTTTTACGAAGAGGAAATTGGTTCCCTTTGCCATTTACTGTATCCACTAAAAGTAGCTGTAAAGAATTTGTTACTCCCTTTACATTTGCATGATTTTTTTTAACCGTCATCATCAGTGGCTTTGAAAAACTATGTAAAAGCAAGTGATGAATCATTTGAAATATCAGATGTACAGTTTCGTTATTAAGACCAGGATACCACCAAGCCTGGCTGCATTACCGTTTCTTATCCTCACCTACCTTTCTTAGATGTTGTGACTGTAAGAAAAGATAAATAAGAGGGGCTCCCAATCCCAAATCATATTTGTATAGCTTCACCCAAGCATATTATGCCAATTTTGTTTACAATAATATGAACTTAAGCAGTTAATTTTTTTTATCATTTTTTACAACTGATTCAGTAGTCTCCAGATCTCATCCATCATCAAATTTAAAAGTTACGAAGTTTCTGCCCTATGAGATATTATGCTTGTTTTTATACTTCAGTAGAGTTTGTAAGATTTGTTGTTGAGGTGTTTTATATGGCAATATATTAACTAAGCCCAAAAAAGAAAACTCTCTTCTTAGGAAAGATATTGAACTTTTATGACAATAGTTGCATTTTTGCAATGAGAGGTCACATCTTCTATCAACACAGTCCTGACTAATCAACAGCATTCCAGGACCCCATGAAATATCCGGGAGCTCAACAACTCGATTGCCTTGATTTGGAGACAAAATTCTATGAAGTTCTAGGAAAATCACTCCAACGAAAACACCCCTTCAGGCACATTGGCCTACTTTGGAAATACAACTGGGCATCGTTGTGGGCCTAGAGTTTCCTGTTGTTTTTTTCTCCCCAAGCGCATTAGTGTGTTGGATGTTAATAAAGCATATGAATGTGTTGGAATGAAAAATTGACCTGGAAAGGAAGAACTGAAGAAACAATATACAAAATTAAGTCAAGACAAGGGTATTAAAATGAATCCGTCTCCACATCTCCTATTACAACTTTGTTTCTTGGGCTTTCTTTTAGAAACAAAGAGTGCAGCGTTAATTTTCTTGAAATTGGAACATGAGTTGTGCCAAAACAAAATAAAATAAGAAAAGCAGAACTATTTGCAAAGGCCCTCAGGGGTACAAGATGCAGTTGTTTAATAAAAGCAGACTAAAAATGCTTCACTTTTGAAAATGTACTTTTTTGAGTGGAAAAGTTCTAAATATTTACTTTTTAAAAGAAAACAAAATTACAGGAATATTTAAACCATTCATGTTTAAGTATTCCAATGAAACAAACAAGCAAACAATAGCCATGCCACAAATAAATGTTCAGTTCTGGAAAGTTGGAAACAAAGGGCAGAGCACATTCTCTTTCCATCCTTGTGGTACATCCCCATCTGGTGGGCCTTTTCAGAAATGGAGGCTGGAGGCTTATTTGCTGTTGTTAAGAAATAGCAATTAATAGGGTGATTGCAAGGACTGTTAACTCCAGTGCCCAGGCCAAAGGTGCCTGAAGGTGACTACTTTTGTTAAGCAGCCAGTTCTGGTGCTGGTGCAAAGGAGGTCACGAGGAGTGTGATCCCCTCCCCTGTCCTTTGATAGGTGAGGATAAGTCGGTACAAGGTTGGAACATATTGCAGGAGCCTCAGGCCTCAATTTAGGAAGCCAGGAGGATTTGCTCATGGGCGTGGCAGACTGAGCTAAAACCTGAGGGATCCACATAGGTCTTAAGCATTGATTCTGTTCTTTTTCCCCTTGTAAAGGATGCCTGTTTTACAGATGACTGCCAGGGGTCTTTAGGAGAGTTTGGGAATTGTCTGCTATTCATAGTTGTCCCATAGAGTTTTTCCTATTTCCTGAGAGGCTATAAACCCAGATATAAGTAATGACATCTCTCTTGGGAGTAATAATGGATGATAAGGGATGAATAATGAATGCGATTTTAAATTTTATTTTATTGTCTTAGGCATTTCATGCACACAGTACACAATCTGAAAGATACAAAGCGGTGTAAAGTGAAAAGCGGTGTTCCTTCCTATCCAGTAATTGTCCCAAGAAGCAACCATTCCTATCAATTACTTATGGATCTTTCCAGAGATATGTTATGTTTATAAAAGGATATATTTAATATATTTCTACATTGATAGTGTCACACTACCCAAATTATTCTGTACCATATTTTTTTCCCTTAAAATATATGTCTGGGCTCTCTCTCCACAGCAGTACTTGTAGCTGTTACATTACTTTTTTTCTGATGCTCTGAACTTTATTTAACCAGTTCCATATTGATGGGCATTTAGGTGTTCCATAAAGAAAGTCAACCGTGGAGTGAGTTTCTTTACCAGTTCACTGTGGGAACACAAGCTTAGGCACAGCAGAGATTTTTGTGGATGTTTTATTACTCATACAGGATACGGTGTCCAAAAGAACAGGGGAAGAGTTTCCACCATGGCCAATCTCATGGGGAGGCCAGTTTCTCAGGTGAGGTTGGTGGATGGCAGCTGCACACACCCTGCTTCACACTGGAGATGAAGAAGCAATTGTGGCTGGTGGCCTGGGGAGCCCAAGTGTTCAGCTGCAATACATGCCTCACTTCATGTCTGAGATGAGGGACACCTGCACTCAGTGCTGAACTTTTATACACTCCAGGGGAAGGGAGCCCTGCCAATGAACAAACTTTGTCCCCAGCAAGTAGCTAGGATGGATAAGATGTAACATCTCCCCCAGCTGCCTGTGATCTCTTGCAAAATGGAAATATACAGAACACCTGCACAAATAAGAAATAAAAACATTCCAAATGCCTGCATGCAAACAAGTAAGAGTGGAAACATAAATACCTGTGTGAAAAACCAAGCCGGGAAAAGGTGATAGATGAGGGCTGAGAGATGACCATTGAGTATCTGTGACTTCACCAATCTTTTGCTATTACAAATGTGACAGGATCATTCTTGTACATGTCATTTTGCAACTGTGTGGTTATCTGTAGGATAAATTTCCAGCAATGGATTTACTATGTCAGAATGCTTCCATGTTTTTAATTTTGATTGATTTTTGCCAAATTGCTCTTCATAAAGATTGTGTCAATTTCAAAGATTCTCAGCAGCAGTGTGAGAGAGCTTGTTTTCCCATAACCTTACCAAAGAGTCAATCTTTGCAGTCTTAGCTCATCTGGTAGTGGAGAATTGTATGTCATACAATTTTAATTTGTATTTCTCTTATTATGACTTTGATTGCATATTTTTTTGTATGTCCAGGAGCCTTTTATATTTCCTTTTCTATGACTTTTTTCTTCATAGTGACTGAGTTGTCTTTTTCTACAAAATTGCAGATGTTCTTTATCAACTTTGGTATGAATAACAATTATTTTCCTTAGTCATTGGTGTATCTTAAGGTGCTTTTGCTCTGTGGAAATATTTTAATTTTATATAGTTTGATTTATTCATCTTTTCTCTCTTTTTGGTTTTGTGTTCCTGCTGATGAAGGCCTTTTACCCCATGTTTTCTCATAGTGCTATGGTTCTATTTTTCAATTTAAATGTTTTATCTCTCTGGAAATTATTGGGCATATAATGTGAAGCAAAGATCCAGCCAATGTGTCATAGACCAGTAGGCATGTAGGTTTGTTTGTGTGTTTCTGCGTTCATACTGTTCCTTTAGGAGCATCTCCTGTTTCTTTTTCTGCCTATCTCCCCTGGCCTACCATTCTCTGTTTTTGAGAGCTCCTCTCCTTCCAGTTCTCATCATAACCATTCGTTTATTCACTATGATGTATCGCATGCTACCTTGAAGCAGTCCTTTTATTTCTGTTATCTGCTACTTTGAAATTCTGTATGGCAATGGACAGTGCTGGAATAAAGAAAAGGTAGTATTTTGGCAAACTGGGACCAAACATCTAGGATTATTCTTAGAGGTGGCTTCTCCTCCCAACAGTAGCTCCCCCTGTGGGTATCACTTCCTGTGACTCTCTGTGAATACCTATCTCCGCCATTTGTTTGGTGGCTCTTCCTTTAGAATTCAGATGTCTGTTTTCATGCATTTCCTGCCTATTTTCAGTTACTATTGCTCCCCTAGTTCTTACCCACTTGACAGGCCTTTTGATTTTCATCCTGTGTAACTCACTTGTTTCTGGGTCTCCTCCCCCAGGTGCACTGCCTGTTGGGTGTAGATCTGAGGGCTGTGTCTTCCCATTCCAGTCTGGTTTGGTTTTGAGTGTAGTTCTTGCCCTGACCCATTAATATCTGTATGTGCTTTTAGGTTCTGCTTGCTTGATTAGATTTTTCATCACTGCTTTTCTCCAGATATGTGATCTGTGTGCTTTTCTGGATCCCAACGACTTACTGGCTATGTTCCATCACTTGATCTACATAATATTGTCTAAAAATTATGTCAGTGGGGCCCAGAGCAGCACCACCCAGTGAGTGCTTTGAGCCATAATGGAAATGTTCTAAATGTGTACAGGAAAATACTGTCGTCATTAGCCACCTGTGGCTACTAAGCACTTGCAATGTGGCTCTTTCAACTAAGGAACTGAATTTTTTAATGTATTTAATTTTAATTAATTAAAGTTTAAATTTCACTAGCCACAAGTAGCTACCATATAGGATGGTGTGGGTATAGAGAGTTTTCTGGTTTTCAACCACAAGTTTATAATTTTCTCAAGAAATTTAAAAATTCCTCAAGAATTTAAAAGCTTTTTATAGCCATGAATATAAGCTTACACCAGCTAGAAATGTTTAAATTGGTTGATCAAAGTAAATTTTAAAAAATCAAGGAGAAAATTTGAGTAGCATGTGAAGCCTGATAAAAGGCATTGCCTTTCTAGTGATCACAGTTCCTAGCGCCTAATCCACACCTGCCAACAGGAAATAAAAGGTACCACTGCTGATTGATACCTGAGCCTTCAAACTGAGAGGCCCTGTGCTCCTTGTACACCAAACAGCAACAGCTGTTCTTCCTACTTGCCCAGCGCCAGTTCCAGATAGCAATCTTGTTACAAACAGTAAGAGTCCCTGCAAGGGAAAATGTGGTCCTAATTAATTGTTTGGGTTACATCCAAAGTGCACAAGGGGAGAAACGCCAGTCCCGTTGATTCAGCAAGGGAGCAGTCGAGGCTGGCTCCCTGGTGGCAGCTTCCTGGAAGATGTGGGCATCGGGGAAGATGTGGGCTCTGCCTCAGCCTTCTGCCCTGCTAGAGATTCTGGGTCCTCAACAGACCCTGGAGATTCTTTCTCCTTATTTCCTTCTCACCATTCCTACTACCACAGCTTTAGTTTATTTGTCATGCCTGGACTACAGTAAAATAAGTGCTATAGCCTTTCTGAAGCATAGATCGGAGCAGGTCACTCTTCCTGCTTAGAAACCTTGCATGACTCCCTCCTCCCTGCCAGTTCGGCCCATCCTGCTCACCACCACATGTGGGATCTCTCACGTATGGGTCCCGTATGCCTTTCGATGTCTCCCCTCCTCTCTGTGCTCTAGCCCTGCAGAGATTCTCACCATGAACAGACCAGGCTCTCCAGGGGCCTCTTCCTCCATGTTTGCTGTCTCCTCTGCTTATCCTTCCTCCTCCTTTCATCATCAGTCAGTTCCTTCCATCCTTCTAGACCCAAGTAGGTGACACCTAGTCTATAAAATCCTCTGACCTTCTTAGAATGTATTGTGGCATCCTCTTTGGTCCATACACTTCTATTATGGCCCTCAGCCCTTTGAATCATTGTGTGTTTATCCATTCATTTCTTTCTTTTTTATTTTTTTATTATATAACATATACAAAGCAAAGAAAGAAAAAAGCAATAGTTTTCAAAGCATTCTTCAACAAGTGGTTACAGGACAGATCCCAGAGTTTATAATGAGCTGCCATTCCATCATCAGATTTTTCCTTCTAGCTGTTTTGGAGACTAGAAGGAATATATATATTTTTATCATCATTTTTTTTCTTTTTTTTGTGTGAAAAATAACATATACAAAAAATAAATTTCAAAGCACAGCGCAACAATTAGTTGTAGAACAGATTTCAGGTTTGATATGGGTTACAATTCCACAATTTTAGATTTTTACTTCTAGCTGCTCAAAGATACTGGAGACTAAAAGAGATATCAATTTAATGATTCAGCAGTCAGGCTCGTTTGTTAAACCGTACCTTCTCTGTAACCCCACCGTCACTTTGATCTTTCACCCACTCTTTAGGGGTATTTGGGCTATGCCCATTCTAACTTTTTCATGTTGGAAGGGCTGTCAATAATAAGGAATAGGGAGATGGAACTATCTCATGTTCTGGAGAGACTGAGCCCTCTAGATTTCAGGACTTATCTGGTCCAGGGACCCATCTGGAGGTTGTAGGTTACTGGAAAGTTACATTAGTGCATGGATCCTTTGTAGAATCTTACGTATTGCCTTAGGTGTTCTTTAGGATTGGCTGGAATGGTTTTGGTTGGGGTTTGGCAAGTTATGATAGGTATAAATGTCTAACTGAAGTTTGCATAAGAATGACCTCCAGAATAGCCTCTCTACTCTATTTGAACTCTCTCAGCTGCTGATACTTTATTAGTTATACTTCTTTTCCCCCTTTTGGTTAGGATGCGTTGTTGATCCCACATTGCCAGGGCCAGAGTTATCCCTGGGAATCATCTCCCATGCCGCCAGGGAGACTTTCACCCCTGATGTCATGTCCCACATAGTGGGGAGGGCAGTGATTTCACTTGCAGAATTGGGCCCACAGATTTCTAAAATGGGCTTCCTGTACCTCCAGTGGTCTTTGTTAGTGTACTTGGGGTCCACAAAGCCACAGGATGAAGGTGATTCATCTTCCTGGACCAGCTGTCTTATTGAGAGGTTTGGGGAACATCTTTATGAAGACAAGCAGGATTGTACTTGGAAGAATCCAGTGTTCACAAGAAATTTAAAGATGAAGTATACTGGTTTTGTAGGGAGGCAACATGTGGCATTTCCATGTCCTTGTCTTCTTTCTGTCTTGGGGCTTCTTCATTGCTGAGCATCCACCTGTTTCTGTGTCTCTCCCTTGTGAGCCTGTGAGAACCTTGGGGTAGGAATGGTGCCTACCCTACCTTCCTCCCCACAATTTTGCTCAGGGCTTGGCCAAGAGTAGTTGCTCCCAGACCTCTGGTCAAGTAACCAGGTCAATGAATTCATGAGTAGTTTTTAACCTCTCTGAATCCTTTTTTCTTCCTTTGGAAAATGGGATTAGAATAGGTTTTTTTAATTAGGCAATTCTCTTATCCTTGTTTAAATAAAGTGAAAGGTTTAGGGGGTGAAAGGGTGAGAAAGAAAAAAGGTAGCCCAGGAAATTTAAAGTTGTTGGGGGAGGATATTTCTGTGCTCCCAGGCAGAGCTCACCAAACCCAAGATGGAGGGAGGTGAGTGCGCATGTGGGCTTCGGTGCGGGCAGCTTTTAAGGACAGAGGTCAGGTGACATCCAAAAGGGGTGGTTCATTAGTTCCGGAAGTCAGGTTGGGAGGGGTGACATAGCCTCCGCAGCTCCAGTTGCAGTGCCCTTCCCCATTCCCCCGACCTAACATTCCAGCCTTTTTGTGATAATAGGGCGCCGAGATCTTTCTGACTACTTCCTGCTGTAATGGGGTGGCGTGGGGTTATAGGCTGGAACCATCATGGCCAGGGGAGTGGGGAGGCTGGCTGTAGGAATCCGGTGAGGAAGGCAGGTGATGATAATGATGCAGGAGCATTTGGTTGACTGCTATCCGGGATAGTTCCTTCATGTGTTCCCTGAAGGAAGTTGAGGAGTCAGGGAGCTAGGAGGAAAAAGAGACAGATTAGGATAACTGATCCTAGTAGCGGGAGGAGCCATGTTGCCAGAGGAGAAGAAAACCAGCTTAAGGCAGAGTTGGTTCCTTGTTTTCTGCAGTAGAGATCATCTCTTAGTTTGTTTAGGGTTTGAATATTTTGTTCCATCAGACCGACTCATTGACACAATAGCAGCATTCCTCTTGGAGGAATATACACATTCCTCCTTTTTCGGCTATCAGCAGGTTTAAGGCCCATCGATTTTTGAAGAGTTACCTGGGCTAGTGAGGTGAATTGGTGTTGTAGAGAGGAGAGGGATTCTGATATTGATTCCAGGGCTACCTGTAGTCAAGTTTTGAAGTTTTGAAGGATAAAATATTGTGTCCCAGCACCCCTCTTGCTGTGGCTGAGGCTGTGACTAAAGCGGTTAGGCTGCCTACTTGTTCCCTTTCCCGGGTTTTGGCACCAGATGAAAGGTTTAGGAGGCGAAAGGGTGAGAAAGAAAAAAGACAGACCAGGAAATTTAAAGTGGGTGTGGGGGGGTTATTTCTGCGCTCCCAGGCAGAGCTCACCAAACCCAAGATGGAGGGAGGTGAGTGCGCACGTGGGCTTCGGTGCTGGCAGCTTTTAAGGATGGAGGTCAGGTGACGTCTGGAAGGGGCGGTTCATTAGTTCTGGAAGTCGGGTTGGGAGGGGTGACACAGCCTCCACAGCTCCAGTTGCAGTGCCCTTCCCCGTTCCCCTGACCTAACATAAAGGATCTACATAGCAACCATCAGAGGTATGTCTTGTCATTCCATTTGCAAGTGAGAATACCATGTGTAACACTTAAAGCTAGGTGAGGTCCGTAACAAGGAAGTGCAAATGTCACTCACTGAAAAGTGTGCCTGGAGCACCTGCAGCCATGGCACTGTAGGTGCCTACAGCTGCTAGGTGCTGTGGACTGAGCCCTGTGTGCCAGCAACCTGCCGTGTACCTTCTCCTGGTGGAGAAGCACCCAGCAAACACAGTTCCAGTTATCACCAGCTGCGGGTGGTTTTGTACTGGCATTATGCAAAGCCAGATGAAAAGGGATAAGTAAGGGGAGGGAGGATTTCTCCTCCAAAGATTGTATTTCCTTGTCCCTGATATGTGTTTCCTTATCCATTCCCCCCATTTCTTCCCTCAAAGCCCAGCAATAAAGTGTAAATATTTTTTACTGTCTTAATGGAAGGAGTTTTTGGTGTTGATTTTGGAAATTGTGTGTGCGTGTACACATAGACACAACTCCTGCATATTCATATATAGTTCGTCCAGCAAATACTTACTGTGTTCTCATTATGTGCCAGACCCTATGCTTGGACCCATACTCTAGTGGTAGAGACAGAAGATAAGTTGCTATCAACAAAACCATCAGTAAATAATGATACAGTTTCCACTGCAGTGAAGACTGAAGAAAATGGACCATCAGAGAAGAGAGAGACTGTCAAAGTGGTAGCCAATCCAAGTGCTCTGTTCTTAAAAGGGATTTCTTTAGCAAGAGGTCTGGGAAACTGAGTCACCAATGTAAGACAAATTGCGATTTGCCCCCAGGGGAAGGAAAATTGAAGATGGGAATAAGGAAATAAAGTAAACCCAAATCTTTCCTCAAAACAAAATCCTGATGATCTGGAGAATTGTGAATCTGTGTGGGAATAAGTTTGGTGTTTAAAGAAGAGCCAGGCATGAGAAGGAAGGGTGAGTTGCCCTGGAGTGGAGCGGTGGAGAGAATACTGGAAGTATGAGTCTCACTCTGGGGCTAGCAGGGCCTGGAAACAATGGAACACAGGAAGTGCTGATGGCCCTCACTGCTTTTGGAAGCTGCCAGCAGAATGGCTGCATTGTGAAGCTGAACTGAAGGACATGGAGCTGTGACAGCAGAGAGCTGGCCTCCTTTAGGCTGAAGGACTCGGTTGGTCTTGGCCAGGAGGGTGGAAAGTAAGAGGGGATGGGTAAAAACTGCTTGATGCCAGGGGTCAGGGCCTGTAGAAAGGGCCAGCGGACAGGCCAAAATGTAATGGCAGCTGGGGCCTGGGGGAATGGCTTCACGCTCTACCTGTGAGCCAGCACGGTAACATGAGACTCCACGTGGGACCAGTCTCTGCAGCACACTGCATGGGCCCTGAATTTAACCTCCCAGGGCCAGGAAGCTAAGATCTGCACTGACACAATGTGTGTGACTGGCTGGAAAAGCACAAGCAGGAGGAAGCCTGAAATCCCCCATCCGGTCTTTGACAGCAGATGTCTCCAGGGGTTGTAGCAGTGGTAATGGAGAAAAGTTGTCTGTTTCTCAGGGCCTCCTCATCACGAGAGCTGGGCTGTCACCCTGCAGGTGCGAAGGGAGATTCTTTCATATTCTTATTTCAAGGCTAACAGATAGATGCCTTTTCCAGCTGGGCATAACCCAAAGCCACCTCTTCTCCTGTAGTCATTGTTAGTTCAGGTGACCTCCAATTTTGTAACCAGTTTGCTAGGACAATCTCATTGTTCTATATCAGTCAATTGCATTTTTGTTATTATTATTATTTTTTTTACCTTTGAGTCTTCATAGTAAATGAACTACTTATGAGTTAAATGATAATTTTAAATAACAGATAATTTGTAAGCTTATTTGGATTTCTAAGAATAATTAACCAGAGATTATAGTTTATTTTTTAAATGGAAAATATTAAAAATTTGCTTCTTTCACAAATAAGGTTTTACTTAACTCGAGCTTACCAATGAAATTTATTTTTAAAAAGTCTTTTGAGATATAATTGACATGCAAAAAACTGCAGATACTTAATGTGTAAAATTTGACGTTTAAGCATATGTATATCCTAGTGAAACCGTGACCACAATCAAGATAATCAAAGTGGCCATCTCCCTAGAGCGTTTTCTCATGCTCCTCTGTGATTCCCGCTGCCCATTTCCAACCCCAGGCAACCACTTATCTGTTGTCACTATAGATGATTATTTGCATTTTTTGGAATGTTATATAAATGGAGTCATGCAGCATGTATTCTCATTTGAGAAAGGGCTTCTTTTATTTAGCATAGTTATTTTGAGATCCATCTATTTAGTTGTTTCAATAGTTCCTTCCTTTTTGTTGCTGAGTTGTATTCCATTGTATGGATGCACTACAATTTTTCATTTCATTCACCTATTGTTAGACATTTCGGTTGTTTCCAGCTTGGAAAGTTACAAATAAAACTGCTATAATCATTTCTGTTCAAGTCTTGTGTATGGGCATGTGCTTTCATTTCTCTTGGATAAATATCTGAGAGTGAAATGGCTGAGTTATATGGTAGATACATATTTAGCTTTTAAATAAATTGCCAAAATTTTTTTTCATTTGCTCTACATCCTCATCAACATTTGGTATGGTCAGTCCTTAAATTTTAGCCGTTCTAGTAGCTGCATCATAGTATTTCATGTTTTAATATTTCCTTAATGCCGAATGATGTTGAGCATTTTTTCATGTGCTTATTAGATCCCCACATATCTCCCTTGTTGAAGTATTTGTTCAAATCTTCCCCTGGTGTTTAATTGCTTTTTCAGTTTCTTCCTGAATTTTGAGAATTCCTTGTACTTTCTGAATACAAGACCTTTATCAGGTAGTAGATTTGCAAATATTTTCTCTTATTGTGTGGCTTTTCATTACATCTTTTAACAGTGTCTTTCAAAGAGCCAGAATTCTTAATTTTGATAAAATCCAATTATCAAGTTTTATTTTATGAATTGTGTTTTTGGTGTCATATCTAAGAACTCTTTGCCCAACCCGAGGCCAAAAATATTTCCCATTGTGTTTCATTCTATAATATGTCTAGGTTTAGGTTTTACAATTAGGTCTAATATCAATTTTTTTTTGTATGCTGTATGGCAGGGTCACATGTATTTATTTTTCCATGTAAGTATCCTGATATTGCACATCATTTGTTGAATTTTTGTTTGTTTGTTTTTGGGGAAGTACATGGACCAGGAATTGAACCCGAGTCTCCCACATGGCAGGCAAGAATTCTACCACTGAACTACCCTTGCACCCCCAAGTCTTATATCACTTTTGAGTTACTTTTTTTCATATGATACAAGGTATGAATCAAAAAAGGTTTTTTTGCACTTGAAAATCCAGTTGTTCCTGTGTCATTCACTGCCTTTACATCTTTGTCAGAAATTAATTGACCATTTGTATGAATTTCTTTATTCTTTTCCATTCATCCATTTGTCTGCCTTGATAACAACATCACACTGTTTGAATACTTTAGCTTTATAAGAAGTAAGTTAGTATAAGTCTTTCAATGCTGTTTTTCCTTTTCTAAGATGATTTGGCCATTCTGAGTCTTGTATACTCTACATAAATTTTAGAATAACCTTGTAAACATCTTAAAAAGCCTACTGGGATTTTGATTAGGATTGTGTTCACTCTGTAGGTCAATTTGTGGAGACCTGACACTTTAGAAATATTGAGTCATATGATCCATGAACATGGTATATCCCTCTATTTATTTAGGTCTTTAATTTTTTTCAAGAATGTTTTGTAGTTTTCAGTAGCAGGTCTTGCATGTATTTTGTCAGCTTTACCCCTAAGTATTTCATATTTTTGATGCTATTATAAGTGGAATTGTTTTTATTTTATTTACTGGCTGTTAATATCTATTTTATAGAAACGCATTGGTTTTATATATTGATCTTATATCCTGCAAACTTACTAAATTCACTTATGATCTCTAGTGGCAATTTTATAGATTTCATAGGAATTTCTACAAAGACGATTATGTTGTTTATGAATAAAGACAGTTTCACTTCTTCCTTTTGAACCTGGGTAAATTTTGTTCATTTTCTTGTCTACTGCACTGGCTGTAACCTCATAATACACTGTTAAATAAAAGTAGTGAGAGCATATATTCTTGCCTTGTTCACAGTCATAGAGGGAAAACATTCAGTCTTCTTCCATTAAATATGATATGAGCTGTAAGTTTTTCATGGAACCCAGTAGCCAGTTGAGGAAATTCCTTTCTATTTATGCAGATATTAGATTTTATTCCAAATATTTTTTCAGGACCTATTGAGATGATCATATAATTTTTCTTTTAGTCTGCTACTATGATGAATTACATTGATTGATTTTCTAATGTTAAACCAACCTTGCATTCCTGGGATAAATTCCACATAATCAAGGTGTACTATTCTTTTGTTAAAATTTTAAGAATGTTTCTATACATGTTCTTGAGGAATATCATCTCTAATTTTCTTTTCTTATGGTGCCTTAGTCTGGTTTTGTTTTAGAGTAATGCTGTCCTCAAAAAGTTATGGAACATATTCTTTCCTGTTCAACTTTCTAGAAGAGTTGTATAGAATTAGTATCCTTAAGTATTTCTTAGAATCCAGTGAAGCCATCTGGGTCTGAAATTTTCTTCATGGCAAACTTTTAAACTACACATTCAAATTCTTTAATAGATGTTTATCTAATATCAATCTGTATTAAATTATCTATCTCTTCTTGACTGAGTTATGGTATTTTTTGTCCTATAAGGAATTTTCACATTTCAACTAAGTTGTTGAATTTATTGGCATAAAATTTTTCATAATGTTCCCTTATTGTACTTTAATATTTGTGCACTCTGCAGTGATGTCACTTCTCTCATTCCTAATATTGGTTATTTGTGTCTTCTCTATTTTTTTGTCATCAGTCAGGTTAGAGGTTTATCAATTTTTTTTTTTTTTTTTTTTTTTACATAGACAGGCACTGTGAAATGAACCTGGGTCTCTGGCATGGCAGGCAAGATTCTGCCACTGAGCCACCATCGCACTGCCCCAATTGGTTTTTTTTGTATGCTGTATGGAGAGGTTCATATTTCATTCTTTTTCCATGTTAATATCCCATTATTGCAGTACCATTTTGTTGAATTTTTGTTTGTTTGGTTTTTTGTTTGTTTTTTTGAGGAAGTATGTGGGCCGGGAATTGAACCCAGGTCTCCCACATGGCAGGCGAGAATTCTACCACTGAACTACCCTTTCACCCCTGAGGTTTATCAATTTTATTGGTCTTCTCAAAGAATGAGTTTCTCAAAGAACTTTCTTTTTGCTTTTCTGCTTCATTGATTTTTGCTCTTGTATCCTTTCTTCTGCTTATTTTGGGTGAAATTTGCTGTTTCATTCCTCAAATTGGAAGATGAAATCATTGATTTGAGATATTTGCCTTTTCTAATATAGGAATTTTGCGTTATAGAATTTCCTCTAAGTATTGCTGTAGTTGCTTCCCTCACATTTGGATATGTTGTATTTTTATAGTCATTCAGTCATAATTTCCCTTTTGATTTCTTCTTTATCCAGTGAACTATTTCAGAATGTTTGTTTAGCTAACAAATATTTGTGAATTTTCCAGATATCTTCCTGTGATTTATTTCTAATTTAAATAACAATTTGAGCAGGAAACATATTTTATGTGACTGAATCCTTTAATATTTATCACTACTTGTTGTAGTCCTAGAATATTGTCTATCATGGAAAATACTCTGTGTGCACTTGAAAATAATATGTATCCTGATGTTGTTAGTAGAATGTTCTATAAATGTGAATTTAATCAGGGTGGTTGATAGTATTGTTCTAGTTATCTATATCCTTAGTAATATTCTGCCTACTTTTTCTGTAATTATTGAGAGTAGATGGAGTATTCTTTGTACTATAACTTTAGATTTGTTTATCTCTTGCATTACATCAGTTTTTCCATCATATAATAATAAGTCCTTTTAATAGGACATACATATTTATGAAGTATTATATCCTCTTGATAACTTGACCTTTTCTTCATTTTTGAATGACCCTCTTTACTGCTGATAATATACTTAACTCTGAAAGCTATTTTATTTCATATTAAAATAACCAATTCACCTTTTAAAATTTGTATTAACATGGTATATCTTTTCCACCCTTTTATGTTAACATATTAACATTTTGTATTTAAAGTAAGTGTTATTGTAGGCAGCATGTTGTTGAGCCTTGCTTTTTTTTCTTCCAATTTTACAACTGTTCCCTCTTAATTGAAGTGTTTAGAACATTTATATTTCATATGATTATTAGTTTGGTTCCATTTAAAACTTTCTGCTAATTTTTTTATTTGTTTCATCTCTTTTTTATTCCTTTTTTCTGCATTTGTTTTGATTGAGTATTCTTTGTAATTCCATTTCATCTCCTTTGTTGCCTTATTTGTAATAATTCTTTGTTTTGCTATTTTAGTGGTTGCTTTTGAGCTTACAGTATACATTTTTAACATCACCATCTACAGAAATGATACTATACTATTTCATGTATGGTATAAAAACCTTACAACAGTATACTTTCTTTTCTGCCCTCCCAGACTTTATGCTAGTATCATTATATATTTAAATTTTATACAGTGCATTGTTATTTTTTATTTTAAACATTCTGTTATATTTTAAAGATATTTAAAAATAAAACTTTTTATTAACCCATGTCTTTATTTTTACTGGTTCTCTTTATCCCTTTGTGTAGAGCTGGATGGCAATGTGATATCATTTACCTTCAGTTTGAAGGATTTTCTTTACCATTTCTTATAGTGCAGGTTGCTGCTGATGAGTTCTTTCTGTTTTTATATGTCTGAAAAAGTCTTCATTCCTTCCATCTTCATTTTCAAAAGATATTTTTGTAGGTAAAGAAGTACTTGTTGACTATTTTTTCTTTCAGTACCTTAAAGTTCTTGTTCCATTTTCTTCTAGCTTGCATTGTTTCTGACAATAAATTGTCTATCATCTTTCTCTTTGTACCATTGCTTATAGTGTGTCTTTTTTCCTCTACCAGCTTTTAAGATTTTCTCTTTATCATTGATTTTAAGTAGTTTGATTTTGACTTGCCTTGGGGTAGCTTTCTTCATGTTTTTTATGCTTTGGTCTTGTTGCTATTCTTGAATCTGTGGGTTTATAATTTTCATTAAATTGGGAAAACTTCACACTTGTTTCTTCAAATATTTTTTGGTACTTTTCCTCTCTCTTTTTCTCCAATGACTCCAATTTCATGTATATTTTACCCCTTGAAGTTTTCCATAATTCACTACTGCTCTTAGCTTTTTTTCCTGAAAGTGTTTCGTTTTGAATAGTTTCTATTGCTATGTCTTCAAGCTCACTAATCTTTTCTTCTGCAACGTCAATCTGTGGTTTGAACTGGGCTCTTTTTAGTCTCTTTCATGTCTTTACTTAATGTATTATAGCTTTTGTATAGTTTTTTGAATCTATGGAATATAATCATGATAATTGTCTTAATGGCCTAGTCTACTAATTCTATCCACTTTGTCATTTCTGGGTTGGCTTCAATTAACTGATTATCCCCCTCAATACGGGTTGTATTTTCTAATTTTTTTGCATGACTGGTCTTTTTTTTTTTAACTGGATGTCAGGCCTTATAAATTTTACCTTGTTGAGTGCTGGGTACTGTTGTATTTTTTTGTTTGTTTGTTTGTTTTTTGTTTTTTTTAATATTCTTCAGCTTTGTTCTAGGATGTGATTAAGTAACTCAGAAACAATTTGATCTTTCATCTCATATTTTTGCTCTATTAGACAAGATAAGGACTATATTTAGTCTAATATATTCTACCTTTCTTAGAAGTCTAACTGATGCCCCCTGAATGATGTTTTCCTTTCTGACTATTGGGAAGCACCCCTCTCTCTGCCTGCTGAGCCACCGTGGCCCCTCCTTTCAGTTTTTGGTGTATTGGAGTAGTTAGAGGGAAATACCTGAAACTGTTGAACTGTAATCCAATAGCCTTTATTCTTAAAAGTGATTGAATACCAATAGAGCTTTTAAGGTATGACTGTGTTATTGTGAGAAGCTTATGAGTAAGAAAAAGAAAAGAGACAAATTAATAAATAAACAAATAAATAAATAAAATAAAGTAGGGAGGGGATA